>JAHIAM010009440.1:0-16826 GCA_021605205.1 Aegilops longissima
AACCATTCTCAATGTTTAACAACCAGATAGTTAAATAAAATTTATTCCTTTGTTGTGGGAAAAATCAGCTTTATGCAAATGTAACCTGAGCCTTACCACCAATATATGCATGTAGTTGGCTTATTCATTCATTGCTCTTATGTGTTACATTGCCGCATATTCCATGTCTGACCGTTTTGGGCTGCAACTTTCACGTTCAGACTTTTCGAAGACAGGTAAGGTGTTAGGTCGTGGTTCTATACTCGGTGATGCTTGGAGTTGATGGACTCGCTTATCTTCCAAGCCTTCGCTGTTATTATTAGATGGCCTTAAGCCATATTATTGTAATAAGTTCCCTTGTGGACAACGATGTAATAAGTGTGGATTGCTACTCGCAATAAATCCTTAAACTTGTGGTGTCGGCATTACGATCCAGGATGACCGAGCACGGATGGATCCATTGGTGCGTCGCCTAGAGAATGGTATCGAAACACGTTTGTAGAGACCGACCACTAAGTTAAAGCCATAGATCCTACTCTCTTCTCATTTTCTAACTCCTCATCTTTTCTACTCTTTAGGATGACGGACGCGAAGATCAAGTACACCCAACCGGATGAAGGCACACCTTTTGGATTTCACTTGAAGGAAGTTACCAAGTACCGAACATTGGACTACCAAGCTTCACGGGACTTTCAGCGCCCTCGACGAAGAGGCGGAAGATTCACGCTCACGTTCCGGGAAGGACATTAGCCCCAATCACCAAGCCTATAGATAGTGTTTTCAATGCACCAACTTGGAGTGCAGGAAGAGCATGGCAGCTCACATTACCATGGGGCGCATTGGAGAGTTTATCAAGAAGACCTCAAGGATACCATCTACCAGATTTGCGGAGCCGAGATGACAAGCTGGGACGTCGTCGGCACCAAGAAGGATAGGTCCATTGCAGCTTTCATCCAGAATTAAATCAGCACATTCGGCCGGAGAACCAAATGTGCAATGACATGTTGGAGTTCGACGAAGACAAAGGGAAGGATCATCGAACGGAAGAAGAACTAAAGACTACCGCAAGGACTACATGGGCGAGATCGTAGCTCGGCAAGACACAATAACGATCTTAAGTCGAGATCGAAGAACTCAAGAAGAAGTTGGCGCTCAGGAATGAAGACCGAGTATGTCGAATACCCAGCGACTACATTAACATCGGCGACACCGATTCGGATCCAAGTGAACCCGACTTTGAAGGCGAAGTGGAGCAGACATCATGGAGTCTTCCACGGTTCAAATTAGTAGATGACCCCACATATTAGTAGTATTTCCCTCCATGTAAACATTATAGTACCGCACTTTTGCGATAGTTAGATCGTTGTAAGCCCTTGTTTGATTGAATGAAGTGATTTTGTGTGCATTTGCTCATGTGCATTTGGGTAGTGATTCCCTTAGACCTCATTCTATTCTACATTTCTCTTCTTTTCTAAACCCATCAGATGCCTCAGGGCCGCGACCCGGATTCGTTTTCCGCCGGAGATCACCCAATTGATCCGGCAGCGAATACCACTGATTCAAACATTGGTGCGAACAACAACAACAACAACCCCGCCACCACCACCACTGCGGATCATCGACTCGTTTCCTTACTTAGATCGCCGGTGTATTCTAGTAACACCGAGCGATTGTAGCAGATGACTGGCTCCATAAGAAGATAGGAAGGAGCTACTGCGGATGCGGATGGTGAAAGAGTGAAGTTTGCACACACCGACTTGAAGGACCATGACAGCATGGTGGGAGAATTTCACACCACTTACCCGTGACAACATCACATGGGACCAGTTTGACAAGCTTTCGCTGCCCATGTTTCACGGGAGCCATGGCCATGAAGCGTGAGTTTCACAACCTCGCCAAGGAGGAAGGACTGTTGGCGGATCGTGGATGATTTTAGCAAATTAGCACGTTATGCCCCGGATAGCGTTGCTACAAATGCAGCTAAGCGGAGAAGTTTCTAGAAGGACTGAATGATGAGTTCAGCATGCCGTTGATGGTGGCAAGTTTCAACAACTACCAGGGTTAGTAGACCGAGCTCTCATGATTGAAGGAAAGCGACAAATTGAGAACCATAAGCGGAAGTATGGACAAGGGAAGTATAACTCTGGATCGGTGAAGCCTCGTTATACCCCTAAATCAAGAATTCAGTTTCAGCATACCCATGGAGGAGGTAATTGCATAACCATAATGGCACCAAGAATGGGAGCAGGAATGGAGGAAGCAATGGACGAGAACCGCACCAACCCGTCAACACCATCAAGGTAGACTGAGTCATTACTTGCTTTAAGTGCCGCAAGTGGGCACTATGCAAATGATATCGGAAGGGCCAGAATGGAAATGGCAATGGAAGCTCGGAAGAAGCCAAACCCTTTCAAGAGGGCCAGGTGAACCACATTGATGTGGAGGAGGTTGAAGATCAGCCCGATCACGATGTCGGTAAGTTTTGGTTAAGTCATTTACTGCAGTTGTTCTTTTCGATCTTGGTGCATCACATTCATACATATCAAGGTTTGTGGATAAGTACAAATTACCGACCCAAGCCTAGGTCACCCATGCTAGTAACCTCACCGAGAGAATACGTGGCTAGTAAATGGTGTGATCATTGCCACTAAGTTGGACACTATGTTTTCCCCTCAAACCTAATAGTTACGGAATCCCAAGTTTGATGTGATATTAGGAATGGATTGGTTATCAAAGTATGGAGGAAACATAGATTGTACCACAGGTCAATTTGCTCACCACACGGAAGGAAGGAGGATTAAGTATGTCACGGCACGAGCAGGAGAGCACAAGTTAATTGCTTATCAAGTGGTACAAGAAGAAGTACCGATGGTAAGGATTATCTGATGTATTTCGGAAGAATTGCGAATGCCACGGATAGAGACATTGAGTTTTGATCAGTTGTTGCCGGAACAGGCCCAATATCAGCGACCGTCTGAGGATGCCCATAAAGGATTTGGCAGAAATCAAAATGATTAAGGAACTATTGGATAAAGGTTTTATTAGCCCAAGTTCTTCACCTTAGGGATCACCCGTTTGTTAGTGGAGAAGAAGGATGGATCGTTGAGAATGGTTGTTGATTACCGTGGATTGAATGAAGTAACAATCAAGAACAATTACCCACTACCTATGATAAATGATCTGTTTGATAAACGCAAGGAGCCAAAGTGTTTTCCAAGATGGAAGCTTGCGATCGGGGTACCATCGATTGAAGATTAGGGGCAAGACATACCCAAGACCGCATTTACCACGAGATATGGACTATATGAGTATACCGTTATGTCATTTGGACTGACTAACGCACCAGCCTATTTCATGAACCTGATGAACAAAGTGTTTATGGAGTTTTGGATAAGTTAAATCGTGGTGTTCATTGATGACATTTTGATGAAGAGGAACACAAGGAACATTTGCGATTGGTTTTAGGCGGGGAACACAGTTGTATGCCAAGTTCAGCAAATGTGAGTTTTGGCTAAGGAAGTTGGATTTCTCGGACATGTTATATCCGGAGAAGGATGGTTGACCCCACAAAAGTTGAGACCGTAACCAAATGGGAAGCACCAACGACAGTTGGAAGATTCGGAGTTTCCTTGGACTCGCGAGGATACTACGAAGATTCATTGAAAATTTCTCAAGGATTGCAAAGCCTATGACAGAATTGTTGAAGAAGGAAAACAAATTCATATGATGAGGACTGCGAGGCAAGTTTTCGGGGAGAAAATTGGTTACCTCACGGTTTGATATTGCGGATCGGACTAAGGATTATGAGGTGTATTGCGGCCTTCACGTCGAGGACTTGGGCCGTGCTTATGCAGGAAGGAAGAGTTGTTCGTATGCTTCCACGACAACTTAAGCCTCATGAGTTGAATTATGCCACTCATGATTTGGAGTTAGCAACCGTTGTGCATGCCTTGAAGACGTGGAGACATTTTCTCATTGGAAATCATTGTGAGTATATCGGATCACAAGAGTTTGGCGTACATCTTCACACGAAGAATTGAATCTCGGACAAAGGAGATGGTTAGAGCTAATCAAGGATTATGATATGAGATTGCATTATCACCCGGAAAGGCTAATGTAAGTGGTGGCGCATTGAGCCGTAAGAACCGTCAATACCCTAATGATGGGAGAATACCCAATGAGTTAGCAGGGACCCGAGAGCTATGTTTGGAAATAGTTCGAGAGGCTATGTAGCACATTGGAGATTCGATCGACAACGATGGACAAAATCAGAGAAGCCCAAAAGCGGACAAGGAAGTTGCCTCTATAAAGGAGAAAATGAGCAAAGGAAAAGTTAAAGTTTCGTGAGGGCGAGCACGATACCCTATGGTTTGAAGACCGTGTTTATGTGCCTAATGACCCGAGATCGGAAGTTGATTTTACAAAGCCCATGATTCACCTATTGATTCACCGGAAATACCAAGATGTATTTGGATTTGAAGAATATTTTCTGGTGGACGAATGAAGAAGGATATTGCGGAGTATGTAGCATTTTGCGTATATCGAGAAAGTAAAGGCGAGCATCGAAGCCAGGTTATTACAACCGTTGCGATACGAATGGAAGTGGGATAAACTAGGCATGGATTTCATCACAGTTTGCCAAAGACTCGTTCAGGATATACTCGATTTGGGTCATAGTCGATCGTTTGTGAAGGTAGCTCATTTCATTCCGGTCAAGACTACCTATAGCAGTGCTAAGTTGGCAAAGATATACATGACCAGAATGTGTGTTTACGGGTTCGAGGAGCATCGTATCGGATAGAGGAACCTAGTTTACCTCGAAATTTTGGAACCAATTGCACGAAACATTGGGAACGGACTAGAATTGATGCAGCTCCACCCACGGACCGATGGACAGGCCAGGAAAGTCAATCAGATTTTGGAGGACATCTTTGAGCTTGTACTAGATTATGGATCTGCTGGGATGATAATTTGCCGTATGCAGAATTTTCCTACAATAACAATTACCAAACCAGCTTAAAGATGGCACCTTCGAGGCTCTTGTATGGAAGGTGCGGACACCGTTGTCATGGGGAAACTGGAGAGATCGAAATGGGTTGTTTGGACCAGATTTATTAAGAGATGCGAGCGAAAGTTAAGTTAATTGAGACAGGCTCAAGGTAGCCCGTCCGGACAAAGAGCTATGCCGATTCAAGCGCCAAAGCGATTGAGTATGAAGTTGGAGACGAGTATATCTCGAGTATCCCGCTTGATTAAGCGTTTTGGAGTGAAAGGAAAGTTAGCACCCGTTTCGTTGGACCGTATAAGATTTTTGCATGGGAGAAGTGCGTATAAGTTGGAATTGCGGGAAGGGTGTCGAGGAGTTCATGATGTATTTCATGTTTCTCGATTGAAGAAATGTCACCCGAGATAAGCGGAGAATTACCGTTAAAGTCTGATGCCACTTTGGAAGCAATTCAGTTGAAGGATGACTTAACATATGAGGAAAACCAGTTAAGATTCTCGATTATGCCCGAGAGTTACCATAGCAAGGTTATCAAGTTTTGCAAAGTTGATTGGAGCCACCAAACTGAGGATGAAGCCACCAGGAAGGAGGAAGTTTTGTAGGACCACCCTCACCTATTTTCTAGCCAACACAGATCTAGAAGTGAGATTCATCTTAAAGAATGAGTTTGTAACATCCCAAATTTTCAATTTGGAATGTTATACATTAGATCATCATGCATATCATATTTTTTCGCATTTTCCGATCCTAGAAAATTTCACGCAACTCAAGGACCCTCGGAGAAAGTTGGAAGTTTCATTATTTTCATATTGGGATTTCCCAAATTTTGAAAATGGGATCATGGTTATTTAATTATCTTCATAAAGTTTTCCTATAAAATTTTAGAGAGAATAATATGACTTTCCCAACATTTAGGAAAAAAGCGAAGGTATTATAAATAAATCAAAATTTGGTTTTGAAAGATTTATTTTGTAGGCAAAATGAGCATTTAAAAATATATGCATGTTTGCCGTTTTAAAGTTCATTTTGTTAGACTCATTTTAGGAGTCGGGAAAAATTGTTTTATTAAATCGGAGTTACGTTTGGTATTTTTTAATTAGTTTGGTTTAAATTTTAATTTAAAAAAAAAAAGCGCCCCTCCCCCCCCTGGGCCAAGGCCCAGCCAGCCCAGCTCAGCCAAACCCGGCCCGAGGCGCCCAGCCACCTCCCTCTCCCTCCAGCCTTGAACTCCGCCCGCTCCTTCCCCGCCCTTGGTCGCTCCGCCCGCTCGCTGCCCCCCTCCCCAAGCCACCGGTGCCCCCCCCCCCCTCGCCATCGCCGCCCCCCCTCTCCACCTCACCCGAACCGCCCCCAACCCGAGCCCTTGAGCCCGCCATGCCCGGGCGCCGCCCGTCGCCGCGTTCCCGCCTGTGACTCCCACTTGCGCCCCTCCAGGCCCGCAGCACCCCTTGGGACCCGCCGCCCCAGGCCAGCCGAGACCTCGCCCGTGAGAGCCACCGGAGGTAGCCGCCGCCCGCCCGATCGGTTTTCTCGGAAAAACCGATCCGGTTTTTTAGATATTGGTTTTTTAAAAACCCTAGATGGTTTTATTTTTTCGGTTTTCTTATTTATGACGTTCACCGAACGTTCGTTTTAATAAAACGTGTTAGTTGGATTAGTTCGATTATGAGCGTCCGTTATTTAATCCGTTCATCGTTTTCTTTTAATCGGTTTAATCCGTTATTTTCTGATTCGATTTCAGATCGATTTTCAAATCATTTTATTTCTCGCTCGTTTATGAATCGGAGGTGATTCAGCGCTGGAGTTTAAATAACGAGCCGCCGTTCATTAACCTACTTTCACGAGTTTTGCTACTGTGAAATTTTGACCTAGTTTCAGATTGCTAACTTGAGTCGTTCTCTCTCGAGTTTCGACTTTCGATGTTTATTTTGATTCGAATCTTTTGCAACGGGGTTCTTAAGTTGAACTCTCTGGTTAGATCTTTTATTCGAAGATTTCCCGTGCATTAGATGAGTACTTATTGTATGCTTGTTGTTTATGCGTTAGATCACCCGGGTCTTGGCTTGTTACTTGAATCTCTGGTCTCATGGATCTCGGCAAGGCAAGTAACACTTTGATCATACTCTTCTCTTCCAGTTTTTTATGCATTAGATCTATCCCCAAACACTTGCATGTTTAGGATCAAATTAAATTGTGGGTTTGGGAAGTAGATTGATGATACCTATTACCATTTTACTTATGAAACCTTGGGAGTTACTTCTCGTTTGCTTATTGTGCCATGCTATGCTAGTGAGCGTGGATTGGGTGAGTGAATATCCATGACAGATGTAGAGTGTTAATTAATGGTTTATCTAAGGTGGCAACCTAAACACACATCTGGGTGGATTAGGGCACCTGGTTTCCATCAGGACACTGTATTTCTTGGACATACACCGGGCTCTAAGGGATCATAAGATTATTCAATTTGGAAACTTCCGTGTGCAGCCACAAGCCAATTATGGGCTCTGGCGTAGTTGACTAAATGTGCGAACTCTTCACGGTAGGCTAGCTGATGTAGGGGATGTAGGTTGAGTGCGGTCTACCCACATGTAAGGTGCTTGGCCTTCGAAAGACTATGTCTGGTCATCCGTTTCTCAAACACCATGTAGTGCGAGAACCAAGCGGGCGATCGAGTCTTGTGGGGAAAAGTCACGCAAACCTCTGCGAGTGTATAAACTAATCATGATTAGCCGTGTCCCGGTTATGGGCGTTTGAGTATCCATTAATTGAATATCATGTGAATCTCAACATGTTACTTCTAAATAAAAGTTATTGGGTTTTGATGAGTACTTTTAATTGGGATTGAGAATGCTGTCAACCATTCTCAATGTTTAACAACCACCATGATAGTTAAATAAAATTTATTCCTTTGTTGTAGGGAAAAAATCAGCTTTATGCAAATGTAACCGTAGAGCCACCACCAGCATATATGCATGTAGTGTATGTATTCATTCATTGCTCTTATGTGTTACATTGCATATTCATGTGCTGACCCATTTGGGCTGCAACTTTCACGTTCTTGAACTTTTTGAACCAGGTAGGTGTTGGAGTGCATTGGTTCTACTCAGTGATGCCGTTGGAGTTGATGGACGCTTATCTTCCAAGCCTTCCGCTGTTATTATTAGATGGCCTTAAATGTATTGTTGTAATAAGTTCCCTTGTGGACAGCGATGTAATAAGTTATTGTGATTGCTACTCTGCAATAAATCCCAATCTTGTGTGGTGTCGGCATTACTGATCGAGGGATGACGAGCACAGAGAACTGGATCCATTAGGGTCCTAATTAAGCACAAAATACTGCAACTATTGTGCCCATCCTCTCCTCTTAGGGAAAACCAACATAAACTCAGAACGCATCCGTTTCTTGGCAAAATGCCTCCTTGAGCTCATGCATCATTAGCTTGAAGTTGCGGGCGTACGGCTGTGAGCTGAGCCATATTAGCTTTGGTAAACCTTTTCATGAATCAATCTTGTGCCAGTTCAACTATCCCTCTGAGCTAGAGCCAGCTCGGGGAGCAATGGCTCCATGGAAGGAGCGATGAGGCCAATGGGGGTATGAGATCATAAACTGAGGTTTGGGATGTCAAACCACTGGGTAATGAACTTGTTCAGGATGTCACATCAAGAGGGAAGATCATTGAAGATTTCCGCCTCTTGCTTATCTTTATTAGCAGCTCAAAACATCGCCATGAAGATCGTCGTCACTAGACAGATCAATGGCGTCATTCTCATTACTTAGAATGGCAGCGAGGGTGGAGTGCTTGACCACCCGATGCTGCAAGGCTTCTTCTTCTTCGGTTTGGAAATCGTGAGGAGTCCTCAGAATGCACTTGGTGGGAGGGAAGTGGCGAGCCCGCTCATGGCTCTTTGTCTGATGGAGGAACCTTGACGGGGAACCCATTCTTGAAGCGGTGATGCGAGCGCTTCGTCCGGAATCAAGCGTCATCTTGATGATCCTGGCTGCCCCTTGAACCATGATGTGAGTGATGGGACCATGAGGTTGTGAAGGGCCCAAGCTGTATTGGATTCGACGCCAGCGTGCCATCGACGCGAGGGGCGGAGGACCGGGTTGAAGTCTAATCCCGACTTCTTGTTCTCTTTGGCCGAGTTCTTGGCAAACTGGTAGTTAAACGAACAGATTGTCTTCTGACACCATAGCAGAAGATGGTTGGCGCCGATGAGCTATGGTCGGGATCCGTACGAGGTAGAAACGATCGGTAAGCCCGATTCACGGACTGGGTGGGAATTTTGTACAAGATCTTCCCAGGGGTAAACGGCATTCTTTGACATATTCATGGAGTCACGAACCTGTACTTGAACCATCGCTTTCGGCCCCAATATCTTGAATCCATTGGATTACGTGTTTTGCGCTGATTGTAATCCTCTTCTGGATCTGTCTTGTACAACTCCTTAGAGTGTTGGGGAGCGTAGTAATTTCAAAAATTTTCCTACGATCCGCAAAGACCATGGTGATAATAGCGAGAGGGAGAGTGTCGTCCACGTACCCTCGTGAACCAAAGCGAGGCGTTATAACAGCAGCGGTTGATGTGATCGTCCGTCTTCACGATCCGACCGATCCAAGCACCGAGCGTACGGCACCTCCGAGTTACGCACGTTCAGCTCGATGGCGATCCCGGACTCCGATCCAGCAAAGTGTCGGGGATGAGTTCCGTCAACTGCGGCAGCGTGGTAGCGATGTTGATGCTCCAAGCCGGGGCTTCGCCTAAGCTCATGACGATATGACTTCTCCGTGGCGAGCCGCTAAGCTCATGACGATATGACGAAGTGGAATATGGTGGAAGGGCACCGCTGCAGCTAAGGAAAGATCCGTAGATCAACTTGTGTCATGGGGTGCCCCTGCCCCGTATATAAAGAGACAAAGGGCGGCGGCCTGGGAGGCGGCGCTGGAGGAGTCCTCCAGGGTAGGACTCCCCCTCTCTAGTTGGAGTAGGATTGGGGGAGGGGAGAGGAAGGCGCGCCCCCTCTCCTGTCCTATTAGGACTAGAGGGGAGAAGCGCAGCCCTGGCAGCCTTCCTCTTCTCCTTGTGGCCCATGAAGGCCCTATACCCCCGGGGTTCCGGTAACCCGGTGTTCGGTAACATCCTGTTTTCACTCGGAACCTTCAGTCAAACATAGGCTTCAATATATCAATCTTTATGTCTCGACCATTTGAGAGACTCCTCGTCATGTCCGTGATCACATCCGGGACTCGAACAAACTTGGTGCATCAATACTTATAAACTCATAATGGTATCGCCGAAGCGTTAAGCGTGCGGACCCTACGGGTTCGAGAACTATGTAGACATGACCTAGAACCATTCTCGGTCAATAACCAATAAGCGGAACCTGATGCCCATATTGGTTCCTACATATTCTCTGAAGATCTTTATCGGTCAAACCGCATAACGACATCGTTGTTCCCTTTGTCATCGGTATGTTACTTACGAGATTGATCGTCGGTATCAATACCTAGTTCAATCTATTTTGGTGAATCTCTTTACTCGTTCAAATACATCATCTCACAACTCATTAGTTTTAATGCTTGCAAGGCTTAAGTGATGTGTATTACCGAAAGGTAGAGATACCTCTCCAGACAATCGGAGACAAAACCTAATCTGAAATCGCCAACCCAACAAGTACCTTTGGAGACACCTGTAGTACTCCTTTATAATCACCCGATTCGTTGTGGCGTTTGGTAGTACCAAAGTGTTCCTCCGGTAAGCAGGAGTTGCATAATCTCATAGTTATAGGAACATGTATGGGTCATGAAAGCATTAACATACTAAGCGATCAAGTGTTAAGCTAACGGAATGGGTCATGTCAATCAGATCATTCAACTAATGATGTGACCTTGTTAATCAAATAACAACTCCTTGTTCATGGTTAGGAAACATAACCATCTTTGATTAACAAGCTAGTCAAATAGAGGCATACTAGTGACATCTGTTTGTCTATATGTATTCACACATGTATTATGTTTCAGTTAATACAATTCTAGCATGAATAATAAACATTTATCATGATATAAGAAATAAATAATAACTTTATTATTGCCTCTAGGGCATATTTCCTTGATCTCCCACTTGCACTAGAGTCAATAATCTAGATTACAAAGTAATGATCCTTACACCCATGGAGTCTTGGTGCTGATCATGTTTTGCTCGTGGAAGAGGCTTAGTCAGCGATCGCAACATTCAGATCCGTATGTATTTTACAAATCTCTATGTCTCCCTTGGACTTGGTCCCGAATGGAATTAGGCGTCTCTTGATATGCTTGGTCCTCTTGTGAAATCTGGATTCCTTTGCCAAGGCAATTGCACGATATTGTCACAGAAGATCTTCATCGGTCGATGCACTAGGTATGACACCTAGATCGAAATGAACTCTTTCATCAGACTCCTTCATTTGCTTACGAAGCAGCTATGTACTCGCTTCACATGTAGATCCATACGGCGCTTTGTTTAGAACTGCACCAGCCGGCTCCACCGTTTAATAAAAACACGTATCCGGTTTGCGATTTAGAATCGTCCGGATCGATGTCAAAACTTACATCGGCGTAACCATTCGACTAGCTCTTTGTCACCTCCATATCGAGAAACATATCCTTAGTCCTTTAGGTATTTCAGGATGTTCTTGACCGCTGTCGATGATCCACTCTGGATTACTTTGGTACCTTCCTAAGCTTACAGCTAAGCATGTCGTCGAGTGCAGTACAGCATTACATATGATAGAGCCTATGGCTGAAGCATAGGAACATCTTTCATTTTCTCTATCTTCTGCTTGTGGTCGGGCATTGAGTCGACTCAATCTTACACCTTATAACTGGTAAAACCTTTCTTTGCTGATCCATTTGAACTTTTTCAAAACTTTATCAAGGTATGTGCTTTGTGAAAGTCAATTAAGCGTCTTGATCTATCTCTATAGATCTTGATGCCCAATATATAAGCAACTTCACGGGTCTTTCATTGAAAAACTTTTATTCAAGTATCCTTTTATGCTATCCAGAAATTCTATATCATTTCCAATCAATAATATATAGTCATATAATATTAGAAATGCTCTGAGCTCCCACTCACTTTCTTGTAATCTGAGGCTTCTCCAAAGTCATATAAACCCATATCTTTGATCACACTATCAAAGCGTTTATTCAACTCGAGAGGCTTGCACGGACCATAAATTGATCGTTGGAGCTTGCACTTTGTTAGCACCTTTGGATCAACAAAACCTTCTGGTTGCATCATATACAACTCTTCTTCTAGAAATCCATTCAAGAATGCAGTTTTACATCCATTTGCCAAATTTCATAATCATAAAATGCGGCAATTGCTAACATGATTGAGACAGACTTAAGCATCGCTACGGGTGAGAAAGTCTCATCGTCAACCCCTTGAACTTGTAAAACCTTTTGCAACAAGTCGAGCTTTGTAGACAGTTACATTACCATCAGCGTCAGTCTTCTTCTTAAAGATCCATTTATTTTCAATGGCTTGCGATCATCAGGCAAGTCAACCAAAATCCATACTTTGTTCTCATACATGGATCCCATCTCAGATTTCATGGCTTCCAGCCATTTTGCGAATCTGGGCTCACCATCGCTTCTTCATAGTTTGTAGGTTAGCCATGGTCAAGTAACATGACTTCGAATAGGATTACCGTACCACTCAGGTGCGTATTTTACTCTGGTTGACCTCACGAGGTTCAGTAGCAACTTGATCGGCTTCATGATCATCATCATTAGTTTCCTCACTAATTGGTGTAGTTGTCACAGGGAACCATTTCTTGTGATGAACTACTTTCCAATAAGGAGGCGGATCGATTATCATCAAGTTCTACTTTCCTCCTCACTTCTTTCGAGAAAACTCCTTCTCTAGAAAGGATCCAATTAACAGCGAAAATCTTGCCTTCAGATCTGTGATAGAAGGTGTACCCAACAGTCTCCTTTGGGTATCCTATGAAGACACATTTTTCGATTTGGGTTCGAGCTTATCTGGTTGAAGTTTCTTTACATAAGCATCGCAGCCCCAAACTTTAAACGACAACTTTGGTTTCTTGCCAAACCACAGTTCATAAAGTCGTCTCAGCGGTTTTGATGGTGTCCTATTTAACGTGAATCAGGCCGTCTCTAAGCATAACCCCAAAGCGATAGCGGTAAATAAAATAGACATCATAGATCGCACC
Source organism: Aegilops longissima (assembly GCA_021605205.1). Classification (NCBI taxonomy): domain Eukaryota; kingdom Viridiplantae; phylum Streptophyta; class Magnoliopsida; order Poales; family Poaceae; genus Aegilops; species Aegilops longissima. Next base: position 13,202 of record JAHIAM010009440.1, read on the forward strand.
ATATCTAGTAAAGAAATGCGATTCTGCGTTCGGACACACCATTTCTCTGTGGTGTTCGGGTGGCGTGAGTTCTGAAACTATTCACATTGTTTCAAATGTAAACCAAACTCGTAACTCAAATATTCTCCTCCACGATCAGATCGTAGAAACTTTATTTTCTTGTTCGATGATTTTCCACTTCACTCTGAAATTCTTTGAACTTTTCAAATGTTTCAGATTTGTGTTTCATTAAGTAGATATACCCATATCTGCTCAAATCATCTGTGAAGGTGAGAAAATAACGATACCCTTGCGTGCCTCAACATTCATTGGACCACAAACATCGGTATGTATGATTTCCAACAAATCAGTTGCTTTCGCTCCATAGTTAGGAGAAGCGGCGTTTTGGTCATCTTGCCCATGAGGCACGGTTACTTAAGTACCAAGTGATTCATAATCAAGTGATTCGAAAGCCCATCGGTATGGAGTTTCTTCATCGTTTTACACGATATGACCTAAGCGGCGGTGCCACAAATAAGTTGCACTATCATTATCAACTCTGCATCTTTTGGCTTCAACATTATGAATATGTATCACTACTGTCGAGATTCAACAAGAATAGACCATTCTTCAAGGGTGCATGACCATAAAGATATTACTCATATAAATAGAACAACCATTATTCTCTGATTTAAATGAATAACCGTCTACGCATTAAACAAGATCAGATATAATGTTCATGCTCAGCGCTGGCACCAAATAACAATTATTTAGGTCTAAAACTAATCCGAAGGTAGATGTAGAGGTAGCGTGCCGACCGCGATCACATCGACTTTGGAACCATTTCAAGCGCGTCGTCACCTCGTCCTTAGCCAATCTTACGCAATCCGTAGTTCTGTTTGAGTTGCAAATATTGCAACAGAACCAGTATCAAATACCAGTGCTACTGCAGTATTAGTAAGGTACACATCAATAACATGTATATCACATATACCTTTGTTCACCTTGCCATCCTTCTTATCCGCCAAATACTTGGGGCAGTTCCTTCGATGTCGATGCGCTTGCGGTAAAACACTTTCGATTTCAGGCTTAGGTCCAGACTTGGGTTTCTTCTCTTGATCAACAACTTTCTTGCTGTTCTTTTGAAGTTTCCTTCTTCTTCCTTTGCCCTTTTCTTGAAACTAGTGGTCTTGTTGACCATCAACACTTGATGCTCTTTCTTGATTTCTACCTCCGGCTTTTAGCATCGCGAAGAGCTAGAATTGTCTTAGTCATCCCTTGCATATTATAGTTCATCACGAAGCTCTTGTAGCTTGGTGGCGGTGAAGAATTACATCAATGACACTATCATCAAGATTAACTCCCAGCTGAATTAAGTGATTGTTATACCCGGACATTTTGAGTATGTGCTCCTTGTGAACTATTCTCCTCCATCTTGCAGCTATAGAACTTATTGGAACTTCATATCTCTCAATCGGGCATTTGCTTGAAATATTAACTTCAACCTGGAACATCTCATATGCTCCATGGCGTTCAAACGTCGTTGAAGACCGGTTCTAAGCCGTAAGCATGGCACACTGAACTATTGAGTAGTCATCAGCTTTGCTTTGGGCGTTCATAACTTACGGCTCAGCATCTCTGACGACCTGTCACCCAGCGGTGCTTCGGGGCGTAATTTTACGTGCAGCAATGAGGATAATCCTCAAATTCTGGACCCAGTCCGTGTAATTGCTATCATCTTTCAACTTTGCTTTCTCAAGCATTAAAATTCAGCGGAACAACAGCAGCCATCTATCTACATAAACATAGACAAGCAAAATACTATCGGTACTAAGTTCATGATAAATTTAAGTTCAATTAATCATATTAAAAACTCCCACTTAGGCAGACATCTCTCTAGTCATCTAAGTGATCCGTGATCCAAATCAACTAAACCATGTCCGATCATCCGTGAGATGGAGTAGTTTCAATGGTGAACATCACTATGTTGATCATATCTACTATATGATTCACGCTCGACCTTTCGGTCTCGTGTTCGAGGCCATATCTGTTATATGCTAGGCTGTCAAGTTTAACCTGAGTATTCGCGTGTGCAACTGTTTTGCGTTGTATTGAGCGTGAGAGCCTATCACCCGATCATCACGTGGTGTCTCAGCACGAAGAACTTCATGGTTGCATACTCAGGAGAACACTTCTTGATAATTTTGGTGAGAGATCATCTTATAATGCTACCGTCAATCAAAGCAAGATAAGATGCATAAAGGATAAACATCACATGCAATCAATATAAGTGATATGATATGGTCATCATCATCTTGTGCTTGTGATCTCCATCGCCTAAGCAAATCATGATCACCATCGTCACCGTAGCGACACCTTGATCTCCATCGTAGCATCGTTGTCGTCTGCCAACTATTGCTTCTCGACTATCGCTACTCCTTAGTGATAAAGTAAAGCAATTACATGGCGTTGCATTTCATACAATAGCGACAACCATATGGCTCCTGCCGATTGCCGATAACTTCGGTTACAAAACATGATCATCTCATACAATAAAATATAGCATCACGTCTTGACCATATCACATCACATGCCCTGCAAAACAAGTTAGGCGTCCTCTACTTTGTTGCAAGTTTTACGTGGCTGCTACGGGCTGAGCAAGAACCGTTCTTACCTCGCATCAAAACCACAGCGATACTTCGTCAAATAGACTCCGTTTAACCTTCTCAAGGACGGGGCGTAGCCACTCGATTCAACTAAAGTGAGAGAGCGGACACCCCGGTCACCTTTAAGCAGCGAGTGCTCGGGCGGTGAAACCAGTCTCGCGTAAGCGTCTGGCGTAATGTCGGTCCGGCGCTTCATCTCACAATACCGCTGAACAAAGTATGACATGCTGGTAGGTAGTATGACTTATACGCCCACAACTCACTTGTGTTCTACTCGTGCATATGACATCACGCGCATAAACCAGGCTCGGATGCCCTTTGTTGGGAGCGTAGTAATTTCAAAAATTTCCCTACGATCACGCAAGACCATGGTGATGGCATAGCGCGAGAGGGAGAGTGTCCGTCGCGTACCCTCGTAGACGGCGAGCGTTATAACAGCGCGGTTGATGTGATCGTCGTCTTCACGATCCGCCGATCCAAGCACGAGCGTACGGCACCTCCGAGTTACGCACCGCGTTCAGCTCGATGGCGATCCCGGACTCGATCAGCAAAGTGTCGAGGATGAGTTCCGTCAACCTGACGGCGTGGTGGCGATGTTGATGCTCCACCGGCCGAGGCTTCGCCTAAGCTCATGACGATATGACTTCTCGGCGCGGGCTTCGCCTAAGCTCATGACGATATGACGTGGAATATGGTGGAAGGGGCACCGCTGCGGCTAAGAAGATCCGTAGATCAACTTGTGTCATGGGGTGCCCCTGCCCATATATAAAGGAGACAAGGGGTGCGGCGGCCTAGGAGGCGCGCTGGAGGAGTCCTACTCACGGGGAGTGAGACTCCCTCTCTAGTTGGAGTAGGATTGGGGAGGAAGGGAAGGCGCCGCCCCCTCTCCTGTCCTAGGACTAGAGGGGAGGAGGCGTGCAGCACCTGCAGGCCCTCTTCTCCTTATGGCATGGCATATACCCCGAAGTTCCGGTAACCCC
>JAHIAM010009442.1:0-19162 GCA_021605205.1 Aegilops longissima
ACTTTTACCACTTGTTACCTTACTATTTTTATTATTTCAGATTACAAATACCTTTATCTACCATCCATATTGCACTTGTATCACCATCTCTTCGTTCGAACTAGTGCACCTATACAATTTACCATTGTATTGGGTGTGTTGGGGACACAAGAGACTCTTTGTTATTTGGTTGCAGGGTTGCTTGAGAGAGACCATCTTCATCCTATGCCTCCCACGGATTGATAAACCTTAGGTCATCCACTTGAGGGAAATTTGCTACTGTCCTACAAACCTCTGCACTTGGAGGCCCAACAACGTCTACAAGAAGAAAGTTGTGTAGTAGACATCACGAGGCGGGGTCGACCAAGCGGAGGTTGTGCTGCAGAGGAGCTCCGGCGAGCTGTTGTCAAAGCAACGGCGCCGCCGTGTCGAAGGGTGGCGGCGGTTGACGAGAAGGGAGGAGAGCGTGGGGTCATGCGGGAGGAGGATCCATGGCCGAGGGCGGGGTCGACCAGCCAAGGTCGACGAGCGAGGAAGGAGGAGGAGGAGGCCGGCTCATGGGCAGGAGGAGGAGGAGGACCAGTGGCCTCCGGCTCAAAGCGACAACGAAAGGAGGTCGGCGGGGTGGCGGCGGTGTCTAAGGCAACACCAAGAACCCTAACCCCTCCAAAAGCCAAGCCCGTAACCAGTGTGGGAGACCTGGCCGCGGACCTCAACTCAGATCGAGGGGAAGGAAGAGGTAGATTCTCAACGTCGCCAATGGCGGCGAGAGGAAGAGTAAACCCTACGTCTTCAGTCGGAATGGAGTGTTTTGCCAAACGCCATAGAAGCATCCTAATTTTTTTAGGGGTGTCCACGAAACACATATGTGGAGTCACATTAGCCCAATCTTCTCATTAATCAGGCCCTTCAGCGCACATCCAAATACCCAGAAGAAGCCCACCACCGGAGAGGCCCGGAGCAGGTCACACATCCCACAAGCCTCGAGCACGACTGCACTAGTTGCCCTCGTGCCACATCCTCGTTGAGCGCCGCCGCGCGTGCTCCTCCCTGCCCGCACCCCTCCTGCAACCCGCATCGCCTCCAGTGCCGGTGCGACCCCTTCTTCGAACGCCACCGCTCGGCGTGCTTCTGTCGACGCCGCCGCCCGGATCTTCTTCCAACCCGGCCGCACCCCAGTGCCCCGCGGGACCTCCTCGCCTAACGCCGCCGCCGCGCCTGCGACGCCCCAGCTGCTGACACCATCGCGGGTTCTCCCTCTCCATATTTCCCGGCCCACTCGCCGCGGGCGCCGCGACCTGTCTCCCAGCTCGGTTTCCCGTACTCCACCCCACCATGGCCCCAGAAAGGTGCGTCTCTTCTACATTTGCTGTATATCATTCAAAGAAAAAGGATAACATGGGTGCATTACTGCATTTTGCCATCAAATTGGATAGTTCTCTCGTAGTCATTGTCATACTGAAGGAGTAAAGCAGGGCTGCAGGGGCATCATTTTGTGCCAGTCATCCCGATGAAGAAATATTAAGATTTTTAGTGGCCGAAGCAATCTTAATGATAAGAGTAGATGGCACATCATGGCAGTGCCTCTTTTTCTGTCAAATATAACATGTTCTTGATTTGATGTCTGAACCTTACCATGGATCAGATTATGCATTTTGAAAAAGTGATGTGTGAGTGAGATTAAAATAACACTGTACTAGATTGCCCTTCTAGAAATTTACTCCCTCTGTAAACAAATATAAGAGCGTTTAGATCACTAAAGTAGTGATCTAAACACTCTTATATTAGTTTACGGAGGGAGTACTTATTTTACAGTTTATTTAGTGAGTAGCACGTTTGCGAAAATAAACGAATATAGGCTTGAAAGGAGGTGTTCATTGGTGTGAAACTGGACTGGTCTTAGATACCTAGAGATCTTCATATGCTCCTGTAAAGTTCTGTTGTACATCTCGTCCAGGCTGTGTCATCCTCTCTGCACTATCCGAGCCCGAAGCAAAGTTCGAAGGGTTCGAAATCAAAATATGTTTTAAGTCGGTGGTTTTCAGTTGTTCATTTGGTTGATCGAATTCAACAGTATTTGCTTTTTTGGAGGTGCCGAAGTTGCTGACTAGCCCTAGTGATAGCTGGAATAAGGCCCAAGTTGGCTACAATGCCAATACGCCGCCATCCTGCCGCTGCAGCCTGCAGGCCTGCATTGCGGATAGTCCCCCAATTTGCCAACCAGACGAACTCATAGAACTGCTCTATGAAAAAAAAACCAGAACCGGCAGCAGCAGCCACGCCGCCGTTAACTCGCGTACACTAGCTGCTGCCCACACTACCGTGTGCGATTTCTGATAAACCACTGCTGTGTCATGCCCAATTCCACGACCGCCAGTTGGTGGCACCACCACAACAACGGCGGCGACTGAGCAGTCCTGCAATGTATGTTCTGTTTTTTCTCTTTGCCATGTCGAAACTAAATAGATTGTCAGCATGCTTGCCTCCGTCCCTCGTTCCCTTCATGCTTGCTGCCAACTTTGCCTTAGTCTGACCTTGCACGCTCACTGCCGCCACGCACTGCGACCTCCGACGGCCACCTCCCCGCCAGCCCCTTGCATCATGATTTCTGGGTTTCTATTGCTTAATGCATTTTGGTGGCAAAGAACCATCTATTACAAGTAGTGTAGCTATAATAAAGATTAAAAGTGTATTTGGTGATAACTGGTGACTAGAAAGATGAAGATTAGTAGCAGGATTTGGGAGCTACGGTTGATGATCCAGTAGCATTTGCTGTGATGCGCTCATCTACTGTTATTCATCTGAACCCTTTCTTGGAGTGGAATAATTTTGTCTTAAATTCTTGTAATTGTGTTGTGGATTTGATTGCTGTGTTCTCCTGAAGGCTCCTTATCATTGAAAAATTAAATGTTTGCAGGAGTGGGTCTAAGAAGCAGGAGCTCAACTCTCAGAAAAAGCTAGAGAAGAAGCTCAGCTTCTATACAAGTAAGTGCAACCTTCCTTTTGAGGGCCACAATTTTTCTTCCATGTGTTCCTGCTCGATAGGGTTTTGTTGTATTGTTCTGGTGAACAAGTACTTATTCTATATTATACTTCCTCCGTCCGAAATTACTTGTCGAAGAAATGGATAAAACTGGATGTATCTAGAACTAAAATACGTCTAGATACATCCATTTCCCCGACAAGTATTTCTGGATGGAGGGAGTACATTGTTGTGTGTTGAGCCATGCAGTTTAAAAATACCCAAGGTGATGGTAATTGTCTGTAACCATATGACTTCCATGCTATTCTTAAAGAGAACGTTGTCATCGTTACAAAATTATTTTGTTATGGCAGATAATTGGTTAATATAATGAGGAATTGTTGCAAGAAATATTGGTTCTTTTGTCAGCCATGCAATTACAGTAGGTTATAATTTTGGTATATTTCAAAAAGCTCACTTCGATCATTCATGTGTGCAAGGTTAGAATTGTGAATCGATTTGTAATGTGTTACGGCCGGTTTAGCTAGGCCCACCGGGCAATCTTAGCCCACAAGTTATCTTAGGTTAATTCTTATGCAAGTCATGTTAGGTTAATTCTTATGCAAGTTATCTAGGTTATAAATATAGGCTGTAAGACTCTTTTTGGAATTAAGCAATAAGAATATTATTATCCCTATCGCCCGGCTCCCAGAGGAGCCGGAACCCTAGCCGCCACCGCCATCTCCCTCCGACGCGATGGCGCCCAGCCGCCGGCGCGCCCGATCATCGCCCCGTCCCACTCCATCCTTCCCCTACAACCTTCGGAGCAGGTCCGGTAGGACCCCAACTCCTACTAATTTGGTATCCAGAGGCTTGAGTTTGATCATGTCTTCTTCAACGCCATCACCGCCGCTGCCCGTCGTCACCTCCGCGCCGATGACCACCGCCCCGATACCGTCCACCCCGATGACCACCGCCGGGCCCCCCACGCTGTCGGGCCCAGTCACTGCCGCGGGCTCCTCGCCACCGCCGGCCTCCATCACTTCCGCGCCGCCACCAGCCGCCGTCTTCACGCCGGAACAGATGACCAAAGACGCAGCTGCGGCTTCGTGGCGGCCGTCAAGGGCTCCACATGAACCAGTACCACGGTACATGGCGAGAGCGTCGGCCGTCCGCCCTGCTGCGCCGCTCGCCACCCACGGCCACCTGCGCCGTGGCTGTTCCCGGCGCACCAGCGGCGGCGGGCCCCAGCTGTTGCCGTTCAGACGGGAACTCGATGGGCCACCACCAGCCGCCGCTGGAACTGTGGCATCTGCCGCCGCCACCATCGACGACGCCTCGCACTCGCAGCTGCTGTTGCCCCGTCAGCCGCGGCCGCCTGCTCCCCTCCAACTCAGCTGCTGCGCTGCAACCACCGGCGCCGCCGCCCGGCTTGGGCACCCTCGCCGACCGGCCTCCCGATCCATCAGTCCGGTTCCCGCCCCCGTCGCCACTTCCAGCGTGGCGGCGGGTCTTCGCCATCGCCGGTCTACACCACGGTCCCGAACAGCCGACTCCGTTCCGCGATTCGGTGGGCCATCCGTTCCGCCGGTCCCTACCCGAGTACTCCGACCAGCGCCACCGCCCGCTGCTCCGCACCTCTCGAGCGGCTCGACACGGTCCGCCCAGACACCGCCGCGGTTCGCCAAGATCGACCGCCACCTATGACGGCACGGAGACCCTCAATCGCTCAACCAAGGCGACCAGATTCTTCGCGGCAGCGCGCGATCGCATCCGGCGTACTGGCTCGCCTTGTACCACCTCATGGCGCTTGTCAGACTGTATTACGCCCTCGGCGGGGCGAGGCGCCATGCCCCTGGGAGTGCTTCGCGAGCTCGCCTCCTTCGCTTTGGTCCTCCGGTTCGCTGGAGCCGCTGGCGGAGCTCGCCGCCTTCCCTTCACCTTCACGGTGGGACTCGCCGACCGCTTCTGTGCCTCGCATGCCATGCATCGGGTGTGGCGGCGCAGCAGCGGGCCGACCTCTTTGTCGGTGGACTTCCGGATCACATCTGCGTGGACGTGGAGCTTCGGGGACCCCAGGATCTCCAGTCAGCCATGTACTACGCCCGTGCGTTCGAGCGCCACGCGGTGGCCATCCAGCAGGAATCACCGTCCCGGACCGCTGGGTCGCTACCGGGCGGATTCGGCAGGTCGGCTGCGCGAGCTTCGGCGCACCTCGCCGCGACCGCAGCGCGCCCGTTCCGCCAGCTCACCTCAGCCGAGCTACTCGAGCGTCGCCGCCAAGGGTTGTGCTTCAACTGCGACAAGCCCTACACGCCCGGCCATGCCTGCCCGCGACTCTTCTACCTGGAGGTTGCAGACTACATTCCGGAGGACGCCGTCGCCGCCGACCTGGCCGCCCCAGCTGTCGAGAAGGTGTTTGACGCTGGTTGATCGCCTCGAGGAGTTCCGCAAGCGCTTCCCCACCTTACAGCTCGAGGACGAGCTGTTTGTGCAGGCGGGGAGAAGTGTTATGGCCGGTTTAGCTAGGCCCACCGGGCAATCTTAGCCCACAAGTTATCTTAGGTTAATTCTTATGCAAGTTATCTTAGGTTAATTCTTATGCAAGTTATCTAGGTTATAAATATAGGCTGTAAGACTCTTTTTGGAATTAAGCAATAAGAATATTATTATCCCTATCGCCCGGCTCCCAGAGGAGCCGGAACCCTAGCCGCCGCCGCCATCTCCCTCCGACGCGACGGCGCCCAGCCGCCGGCGCGCCCGATCATCGCCCCGTTCCACTCCATCCTTCGCCCAGTAGGAGCCCAACTCCTACCATCATGTCACCATATAGACCCATAGAAGATATTTGAAGCAATTAATAATTTGCTATATTTCTCTGTAAAAGAATCAAACACCTAGCAATGCTAACCTTGATTCCTTGATCTATATTGCTCATCTGCTTATGTGGGCAAGGTGGTCAGTGGATCCAAACAAGGAAAAGTTACTTCTAGTCTCCTTGATACCTGTGAATCATGTTCATCCACAACATTAAAAAGACCCTCCTCATTTGGTTTATGTGCTTGTTGTCTTACGGTAAGCCTGGTAATGCAAAAGCATGCACATGTGTAGTGTTCGGTGATACTATACTTATAACCGGATTTTGTTACAGCAGTTGCAGTTGGGACCATGTATGTCTAAATGCAGGAATTCACGTTTTCGCACCAGTAGGGGCCACATAGCATTGCACTTTGCCCCAGGTTATGATGGTTCACGGAAAACTGAACCTGATTCATTTTTTGAGAAAACGCGACACGAAGACTTTGCGTTTCTTTTCATTGAAAAGGGAAGCTAAAAGTTACATGCCTCCTAGGAGGTGGTTTATGGTTTGTGTTACAGTGATTTTAATGAACCTGATTCATTGACATGGAAGTATGAAACAGATTACAATTCGGAACCTCATGAGTTAGGAGGCAAAATGGTCCACTCATCGGTGTAGAGAATCCATGGCATGTTGACATGGTACCTGACAGATGAGCCCAAGTCAGGGAACCGGGCCATTTTTTGTGAAGTGTCAAACCTGGTGCAAAGTGCAAACATTATGTGACCCAACTGGATGTGTATAGTGCTACATTTGGACATACATTGTGCAAATTACAACTACTGTAATAAAAACTGGTCCAAAATGCAAGTTACTCATAGTATAATCTGTTTTGTACATATTGTTGTGTTTTCTTGTGTGTTCATTTTTCGAACTGTATAATAAAATGGAAAGGAGATTAGAGATTTCATTATGAATTTATGATTGATGATTAATTTTATGTCATGCATGTATTGCATTTTGCTTGTTCTATACATCCACCTTGACTAATATTACAGCATAATAAAGCTTGTTTTGCTTGCCTCAACTTGCATTGTAACTCATTGGACTCTTTGCTCATCATTCCAGAAGTGAAAGATGCGGTTACCTCCCTACAGGCCAAAAAGGCTATCAGTAAGGTACAAAGTTGCTTCTAATTCTGCCCTCCCTTAGTATATCGTTCCTTTTGGTCGGTTTTTGCATAAATGTGCAACATTATGAATTTGTTTATTCCTTTGATGGTTCACTTCAAACAAAAATAAAACAAACCTCTCATCCTTATCTGGCTCATAAGAACGTGAAATAGGGACTGCTCGTGGAGTTAATTAAGAGTATCGAATCATAAATCAGGGTACCAGGTGGACATCATGTCAGGCTTGCAAATTAAATTAAATCTAGAAGTTGATTAAACTCTAGACAGAAAACTCTTGCATGGGGGAAATAGGCTCCACCTATGTCTTGGTAAGATAGGATATAATAAAGGATAGTAGCTCATATATGTGGAAACTGATAATAAACTACAATAGGCTCACTACCCAAGTATAACTAACGTCCATGCATGTTTGACAAACAAAATAGTTTTGTGAATGCCGTGATTCAGCATGATCAAAGGTAACTTGTCTGAGCTATCACCCTGACCTTTTTAATTAGGAGTGGAAGTCCTCCAAACCAGGGTAATTGGATCCACTACCATGTGTACCCACAATTTCATCCCAAGAGACTTCTTGCATGCCCTCTTTGACAAGCTAATACTGAGTCACACGTGCCAGCCAGTGTGTGGAATGACAATTGAGCACATTTGGTATTGAGGGTCATTCACACATGGAATGTTAATTAGGCTAGTTTTCTCCAGTTTAGTCACTTGATCATCAAGGAAGAGGCCAGTAAGGTTGCTTAATTTCATGCTATTTTAGCATAAGCCACTAACAGCTACATGGAGAGTGTGTCAGCAAGACAAACACTATCATGTGTGCCAGTCATGAAAAGCCAAGCCACGAGGCAAAGCTATAAACATAGCGAAGCCACACGTTATGCCAAGCTGGGCCATTGGCAAAACAAAGAAAAGTTATCTACATTGATCTAGCTTGTCTAGGTACTCAGTTGTAACAAATTGAGTAATCAAGGCTAGATGGATAAGGATTACTCCTTGGTCGCTTATTAAGGTCTTTTTTCCACAGTTTCTGCTGATGGTGTTCTGGTACAAAAAAAAAAAAGAAATGCACGGGCCATTACCTTAAAAATGTTTGAGTCTCAACTGCTGATCTGCCTCTGAAAAGTCATTGGTAAAAAAAAATCTGATGCCCTTGTGTCCTTAGCGTCATGAATATTGTGGCACATTTGATGCATTTAGCTAGCTACAGGTTGCAAATTGCCTGTCTATCAAACAATTGTGTTCATATGTGTTAAAGGGATGTGTTTGCCTTTCCAAATTAGCCTCACACTACTGGTTGTTTATTTATTTGTCTTGTTTTTATTATTTTCAATATACCCAACACAGAAGTTCACATTCAGTTCTCATCAAATGTATTTGTGGGTGTTGGAAAGAGGCCTTTTGCTTGTCCAAAGCAGCTTGCCTCTAGCTGTCTACTGTCTTTTTTTTGTTACTACTGGGCGATGGCCACGCTATATGCAGCAACTGATCAGATACAAAGATATTCATATGCAGTTATTATGCTAGATGGTTCATTTGAGTTTCTTGTCTGTAGAAAAAGAAACAGAGGAGCCGTCAGAAGAAACTGAAAGCATATGATCTGTCAGCACTTTCTGAGTTCCTTCCACAAACAGCCAGCTCCCAGCAGCAGACGGAAGTAAAGCTTAACCGCAAATCGAAGCAGGCTTTAGTGTAATCCTCGCATGAAATCTCTGCCCTCCAATCTTTCTCTTTGTTTTTATTTTTCCATCACAGTTTCAGTACCTTCTTTATTTTTCAGGCAACGAGAGTCTGCTCAACTGAATGCTGTACTGAACAATGCCCAGTTCCAGCTAGACCCATTGGCTGCAATTCATCAGCATCTGGTATCAACACAACCGCCTTCTTCCGTGAAAGACGACGACTCTGCAAAGAACGGGAAGAAATCTAGGAAGGACAAGAAAAGGAAAAAGAAGAAGAAAAATGCTTTGTCGACCCCTCGGGCGATGGATATCTGATACTGCGAACTATCTAAAGTAATGAACGCAGCTACTTTTCTTATCTTGGTCTGTAGGTGACCCTTGTCATGTGTGAACTTGGAAGCTGTAAAATTTTGCTACCAGTGCGAGTTTTCTGTGTCTGAACTTCCAGCTTGTTTTTTTCTCGAAAGAAGTAACTTCCAGATTGCTTGCAAAATCACCCTGAAGGTTTGGATTTAGCTCATTGTGCAGGTGCTGCCCATGCGATTCCATGTGTTTCGGTAAAAAAAAAGTTTGCCTTGCGATTTTTTTTGAGATTTGAGGTGTAGATCTGTTTTGTCACAGTGATTCGTCTGTGCTTCTATTATGGCAATCTTTTACTCCCTCGGTTCGGAAATACTTGTCAGAGAAATAGATAAAAATGAATGTATCTAAAACTAAAAAACGTCTAGATACATACATTTTTTTGACAAGTATTTCCGGACGGAGGGAGTAATACCCAACGAAATGTGGTTAGACACGCTAGAGAAAGAAGGCAAGGGCTTCTGATGAAAAGGCAAATGTTAGGGGTTTCTCACACCCCTGCCAGAATTTGTAGGAAGAGATAATTCATGTGAAAAAGGGATAATAAAAAATGCAAGAATTTTGTAGAACTAATGTTATAACAATCCTAACAAACCCGATCAAACCAACTCCAAGGCAGGAAAAACTCGTAAGTATGATGTTACCTTTTGCCTTGTATAAATCACAATAGAAAATCTATCAAAAAGTTCTTGTAATACGGATCCAACAATATCGAATGTATAACATGATTTACACATCATGACAAAATTAAAAATTAATTAAAATCTTGAAAAACACATGAATATGAAAGAAGCGGATGGGAATAGGCAATACTACTTCCTAATGCATGTATAATTTTGTAACCCATATTAGTAAGTGGGTAAGCCCAGTATATTATGTTTTCAGACATTTACATTTCTGTACCTAACTCAGGCCCACTACTCACATATGCCCTTAATTTTTGATTGTGCTCAGTTTTGTCCATGTTACTCCCTCCTTTCTGGTTTATAGGGCTTATCTCAAAATTTTAGTTTTCTCATTCCATTTTATAAGTCTCAATTTGGTTGTTACCCATCACATGTTCAGATTTCAAGGTGCAATAAATCATTACATGAAGTATTAAGAGAAAATTGACCAATGCCTGTACTTTATGCATGCATGCATTAAAATTAATGCATTGGTAAACACAATTTTTGAGTAAAACAAGCGCATTAATTGAGTGGTTTTGCAAATTAAAAAAATTGTTCCACCATTCCCTATCTATCTTGGTTGGTGAGATTTTTAAATTGAGCCCTATAAACCGGAAAGGAGGTAGTATGTCAAATAACCTTATGGAAATACCCCTTTGTGTCATTTTTGTCTAATCAAAATGCTTTGACCGTAGACGAGCCTTTCTCTAGACATCTGTACCCCTCCTTACAGGTGAAGCCTCATTGAAACATTCTCTCCCCTCTTTTCTATTACTTCCACGGGAAGCCAACCAAAAAAGAAAAAAAAATGGGAAAACCCTCTCCACACTCTCTTGCATGTGTGGACCCACCCGAAAATCTCTCTCTCTCCACCAACCCCACTTCAGCGATCAAGTCCCCCCTACCCCCTAATGGCATGGTCCTCAGAAGTAGCTCTGCTACCGCCGATGAAGTTATCACTCCCGTGCCATTCGAACCACAAATTCGTAAACATGGTGATTCCTTGTTTCTTTTGCGATGTCCATTGCTTGTTTTCTTCTTCTGTAGCCTCATGCTACCCAGCGCCACCTGCTAGCGCCACAGGAACTTGTCACCGATGAGTTTCTTAGCCATCTAGAGTACCCGCAAGCTTTCTGGCGTTTCTCGCACTTTACCTCAACCACTAGTGGCCACACCATGGCATCGACCTCTACCCGGCACCCGTAGGACGCTTTTTTTTTGCGAATAACCCGTAGGACGCTTTACCTCAGCTGCTACGCACCATGGCACCAACCTTTACCCACCCGACGCGCAACGTCCAGAAAGAGGGAGGGGGAGAGCTTTTTTCTAGGTGGATTCCATATGTAAGCCACATGTTTTTTTCTCTTTTTTATTTCTATTGGGTCCCACATGTAAGGATGGGTAAAACTGTCCTGGAAATATCCCCATGACCGTTAAAGGACTTTGACTAGATGGAAATGGGACGAAAGCACATTTGTACAACGCCACCAAACGGAACAGGGGCGAACTGAGCAGGACTAAAAATTAAGGGCAAATTTGAGTGATTGGTTTAAGTTAGGGGCAGAAATGTAAATATCCTTTATTTTTCTAATCATACTGTGTTTCCAAATAAAGAGGATAAACTAACACTAGTACTAGGACTGGGAGCATCATTGGAAGACATTACTACCAACACAAATGAACATCTGACGGTGAAGCCAAATCCAACGAAGAATACCCAAACAATCCTTCCGCTTCCCAACACCCAGCTCGGAAAGGCACCACCGAGTCACCGACCTACCGAAAGCCCAGAGTAGCCTTCTCCAATCTGATACAAATACGCCTCCCCCCGCGGCAACAACGGTCAACAAATCCACAACCGTTGGCCTGATCTCACAATCACCCGTCCGCCATGGCGAATCAGCGGGAGCAGCAGCAGGCCTCGCTGCCTCGGCCGCCGGTGCCGCGGAAGCCGCGGTCCATGTCGGAGCTCTACGGAGGCATGCGCTTCGACCCCAACGGCCGCTGCCTCGTCCGGACCTACCTCGCCCCCAAGGCGATCCGCGGCCGCCTCCCAAACGTCGAGATCAAGGACATCATCCCCGACGACGTCGACGTGCACGGCACCCGCCCGGAGGCGCTCCCCTTCCACCGCTGCAACCGGGGCGCCAGCGGCAAGGTCTGGGGCCACTTCTTCACGACGCGGCCCGCGGCCGCGGCATCGGGCGGCCCGGGCAGCTACGTCCGGGTCGTGCCGGGAGGGCTGTGGGTGCGGTACGACGAGGAGAAGGCGTACGCCGACGCGGGCGGGGACGTGCTCGGGTACCGGTGCCGGTTCGCGTTCCACGGCGAGGACGGCAAGCTGACGGCGTGGCGGATGAAGGAGTTCCGCCTCAACGAGGGCGCCGCGGCCTACCGCGGCGTCGCGTTCCACCCCGTCGCCAAGAACCTGGTGGCGTGGAAGGTGTACAACGACGTGGAGGAGCCGCTGAGCGACGACGAGGGCGACGACGAGGGCGAGGACGAGGACGAGGATGACGAAGTGGAGGAGATGGAGGTGGACGATCCGGCTGCCGCCGCTGCGTACACGGAGGACGACCTGACACAGCGGCAGGACAAGAAGAAGAAACAGAAGCTGCAGTAGTAGCACGGGAGGCGCTAGTAGATGCTGCGAGTTTGGGTTAGCATGATCTGAAGCCTGAATTTGGGTTAACATGATGCTGCAAATTTGGGTTAGCGTGATCTCAAGCCTGAACCTTATCTGAAACCTGAATTTGGGTTAACATGACGCTGCGAATTTGGGTTAGCATGATTTGAAGCCTGAATTTGGGTAAACATGATGCTGCGAATTTGGGTTCGCATGATCTCAAGCCTGAACATTATCTGAAACCTGAATTTGGGTTAACATGACGCTGCGAATTTGGGTTAGCATGATTTGAAGCCTGAATTTGGGTTAATATGATGATGCGAATTTGGGTGGGCATTATCTGAAGCCGGAACATTATCTGAAGCCTGAATTTGGGTTAACATGATGCTGCGAATTTTGGTTCGTAGAAACAGAAGCTGCAGTAGTAACTCGTATGTCTGGATTTACGCATGATCTGAAGCCTGAACATTATCGTTAGCTGTGCGTTCCATTGATAAATGGAAATTGGATCGGCGAGCCAAACTGGTCTCAATCTGAAACCTCCGGTTCATGATTTTCAGTAGTGCTCTGCTTCTACAACCTCCCCTGCCGTGACGCGATCCCATCCCTATAAATACAGCCCCCGAATCCTGAATCTCCCGTCACATCATTCCAACCGACCGAAACCTTCTTCTCCCCCCAAATCCAACCAACCTCCCCCTCGGCTTCTAAGCAGATTCCGTGGGCAGCCCGCCATGGCAATGGCGCCTCCGCCCGTGCCGAGCCTGCCGCTGGGCTACGTCTTCAGACCCAAGGCCCGGGAGCTCATCCAGCACTACCTCGCCCCCAAGGCGCTGGGCGGCTACTTCACCCCGGGCCTGGTGGCGGAGGGCGTGGACGTCTTCTCCGCGGCCCCGGACGCGCTCCCCTTCAGCCGCAGCCACCGTCGGGAGAGCGGCGAGGTGTGGGGCTACTTCTTCGCGGCGCACCCCGCCGGGGAGAGGGTCCCGGCGCCGGGCGGGTGCTGGATCCCGTACGGCCCCGAGAAGGCGTACCGCGGCGGGAGCGCCGGGGAGGCGGTCGCCTTCAGGCGCAGGCTCGCGTACTACGTCGCGTGGCGGGGCGGCGACGACGGCGGCGACGGGGTATGGGCGCGGACGCCGTGGCTGATGGCGGAGTACCGGCTCAACAAGCGCGGCGCCGCCTTCCGCTGCGCGCGGCCCGGCCCCGAGGCGAACATGGACTGCGTGGTCCGCAAGGTCTTCATGAAGCCGGCGGCCCCTCCGCCGCCTGCCCGCTCCAGCGATGACGAGAGCGCGGGCTCCAGCTCCAGGTACCGCAGCGCGGACGAGGAAGCCGGCTACCCCGGCGAGGAGCAGGCGAGGAAGCGCGCTCGATGGGTCTAGTTGAGACTTGGGACGGCCCTGAGACGCGGCCACGGGTTTTGTGACTGATTAATTGGGTTTCAGAGTTGCAGAAACCAGTAGAATCATACGATTTGAGCGACCAGTAATATGAATCGAAAAAAGTAGTACAAGGCTCTGTTCGGAATCCTTCCTCACCGCTCCGACTCCGTGAAGTCTTGGAGCTCAGTTTTAGCAGCTCTGTGAAAATGAGCTAGCACATGGTCCGCTCCAATTTGATTATATGACACACCTTTCCTGGGAGTTTGATCCAGTGACACACTTTTCGTTTGATTTGATTATATGACACACCTTTGATTGGTAGCTAGATTAAATCACACAAATTGAGTTTTTTCTCTCCTTTTCCAGGTATTGGGCCGCACAAGATTATTTTAGGACGGTTCTGCCCTCTCATGCATCGATTGACTTGCCTGGTTCGATCGAGCCTACGAAACTAAGCAGAGAGGCTAGACGAGGCGACACACAAGAAGATGAAGCACTGCGCCGCCGCCGCCCCGGCTCCCGTCAAGGTGAAATGTCAATTTTGTGAACAAAACTGTACATCAATTCATGCTACAACCATCAAGCAAGGGCTACAGTTATAGTAGTTTGTTGCTGGCCGTATGCTACTTCAGACAACAACAACGAGCAGCAACAGAAGGCTTCAGCCAACAGCAAAAAGCTAGCAGCGAAGACCTACAGAGCTAACGAACAGTTACAAAGCTAGCAACGATGGCACGCTCTGGCGACGGCGCGGCCGTGCCGGCGACGGGAAGAAGACACAGCGAGGTGGCGGGCGCGCCCAGGAAGAGCCACGGTGAGGTGCAGGCGCCGACAAGGAGGCATGCATCAGGATCACCTGTTCCATACCTAGAGCTCCCATATGTACGCGTGCATGCATGGAGCCTCTACATGCATGTACTGATCGAGGCCGGCCTCCTGTGCGTGTTTCCGTTCGACCACGAAGGCTCGATCGATCCAGGCAAGTGAATCGACGAGGGCAAAACCATCCTCAAACAAATTATGTTGGGCCCAATACCTGAAAAAGGAGAGAAAAACTCAATTTGTGTCATTTAATCTAGCTATCAATCAAAGATGGGTCATATAATCAAACCAAAAGAAAAGTGTGTCACTATATCAAACTCCCAGGAAAGGTGTGTCATATAATCAAATTGCTCGCTCCGGAGCAGAGTGGACGGAGCGGAGAGGAGTCGAACGCGGCAAATTTAACAATTTTGACCTGTGGACATAATGGATTCATAAAATAAACTTGGTGTAAAACTATTTCACACCCATGACCCTTTTGTGTAGCGCCCGCGACGCAGGCGCCACACCCTACGGTGCAGCGCCTAGCTAGCGGGCGTTGCACGCCAGTCCACCGTGGTAGCCCTGGACCCCGTATCCAGCTGTGCAACGCCTCCATGCTAGGCGCCACACACGGTGCAGCGCTTAGCCGTCGGGCGCTGCACTGCGAGTTATGTCCAGGCGCGCGGCGGCCCTCTCCTCCCCCGCCCACCCATTGCAGCAGTTACAGAAAGAAAGAACGCGGCGGTGGCGGCCTTATCCACTCCCCCTCTCAATCCCCTCCCCCAAATCCTTCAAATCCGACGATTTGGTCCGTGGATTTCGTCACCAATCCATCCTAGAAGGTACTCTCCTCCGATCCCCTTCTTTCTATCCATAGAAAATATTGTATTTTGAAGATTTGGGGAACCTTTGTTTGATTAGATTAGATTAGAATCTTACATGTATTATAATCTTGCATGTATTAGAACTCTTGTTTGTTTGATTTCCGGAACCAAATATGGTTGGATACATAGGTTGATATGTTATTTGTATGGAAAATATATTTGTATGGAGTAGGCCTAGTTTAGTTTATTTGTGTTGAACTTATATTTGTTTTGACAAGAATGCTTTGGATACATATGCTTTGAATTTTGCATCTAGTAAGCGTAGTTTAGTTTATTTGTAATCGAAAGATAATTGTGTTGACAAGATTTTTTTTTAAATTGTTAGGATGGTTTGGCTTCTCGATGATCACTGGGACAAACAACACCGGTCGTATGATATGTTGGTGGAGCAGCGGGTAATAATGAAAGTTGCTGGTGTTATGAATTTCATGTTTATTTCAAACACAAATGCCCATATGTAATGATTTGTTTGTTTGTTTGTAGGAGCTTGCACCTTTGAAGATTCGGTCTCATGGGGTCACCCTTGGGTGGGTGCGCTATGATGAGCGGTACACACCGTATGTAAGGGAGACAGGACTTCTCCCTTCCATTTGTATGGTCCGCCGGTCGACGCCACCCAACAATGCTGCAGCACTCACCGCGCTTATTGATCATTGGAGGCTGGAGACACACACTTTCCATCTTGGGACCGGGGAGATGACCGTGACGCTCCAGGATATGGCTATGATCACCGGTCTTCCTATCGATGGGAACCCTTTGTGTATGAACACCGATTCTGATGGGTGGCTCGAGCAGATGCATGCCCTTATCGGTATGGTTCCTCCGGAGCCTCGTGAACCAGAAGCAGAAGACAAGAAGAAGGAAAGAGTTGCAGCCGGTGCTACTTTCACGTGGATTCAATCGAACTTTAGTAATTGCCCCGAGGATGCTAATGAGGACACGGTGAAGATATATGCTCGTGTGTACATGTGGTACATGATATCCAGGACTATGTTTGCTGATGGCACGGGCAAGAATGCTCCATGGATGTGGCTGAAGGCGTTGACCGTCTTCGATAGCAAATGGAGTTAGGGTTCGGCGACACTTGCTTACTTGTATCGACAGGTATGAGGTTGTTTCCTTTTCACTTCATTGCTACATTATCAATGCGATCTTGTTGTTAATTCAACCATGTTATCTTTTATGTGCAGCTGGACGAAGCCTGTTGTAGGCCATCTGGAGGTATTGGTGGTTGTATGCTCGCACTTTCCATATGGAGCTGGGAGCGTTTGCCGGTTGGACGACCGAAGATCGTGAAGTATGAGGATTGGGACGACAAACACGACCCACTACGGCGCCCCACTTGGGCTTACAAGTGGGATATGTTAAATGAGACAACAGATGATCCGTCGGTCATGTACAAGTTGTACAAGAGCGAGCTGGACGCGATCACGCCTGAGCAGGTGAATGGACATTGCATAAGTGATTATCATGCTTCTATCGTAACTCGATATCAATTTTGCATTCTATCCCATTTTGCAGGTGGAATGGGAGCCGTATGGAAAAGGAGAGAGTTTTGGTTACACGCCAGAGTTCAGTCTGAATCCGATGTGCACTAGGGATAGGGATCTCTGGCTTATGCGGTGCCCACTCATATGCAACTGGGCGGTTGAGCTTCACCTGCCACATCGGGTGTTCCGACAGTTTGGTTTGTTCCAGCCACACCCGCCGGAGTGGGAGGACACGGACAAGGTGCTACACAGGTAAGTTTCTGTTTCTAACTAGCACTTAACGGCTTCTCGGCGGTTTCAATGGTGGTAATATTCTGTTTCTAACTTGCAGGTTGGATAGGAAAAAGCAGCGGAAGATCAAGGATTGGGCCAAGCATCATAGCAAGTATATCGTACAGTTCGCGCTTAGTGTGGAGCAAGCTACGGCTGGAAAATGAGCCCAACTTCGTGAGCACTGCCCGATCGCGTTCAACAACTATCTCACATGGTTTCTTGAAAATACCCGTGTGGAGGTATGCAAGCCGGCGTATGCTGATGAGATCTTGGAAGAACCGACCGTTTTTGATGAGCTAACCCAGCACCAGTACAACTCATTAGTCAGGAAAGGCAACTCAGTGATCCCTGCGAGGCCAATGATGAACTTTGTGGTATTTGCCCTTTTTGCTTTTCCATTTGCACTATTCTCATTTTCGTTTGCCTAACACATTAATACCGTTTCTGTTCATTCATAGCGTGCCCAGATCAAGAAAGCAGCTGATGAGACCGAGACTATTCTGGAAACAACCCCGGTTGGCAAAAGCGATGGGGAAGGTGCTCTTCGAGCATTCATTAAGGTTCACATCTCCTTCAAACTAGCACTTAACATGTTTTGCTATATTCGATGTCTCATTCACTTGTATATGTTGCAGCGCCAGGGCCAAAAGTTAAGGCGGCTATCAAATCTTTTCGGTTGTCGTGACCCGGAGTATGTATCACCATAACGGTCTAGGTCGGCGACACCATCAGATCCCACTTCAGGCCAGGGCCATGTTGATCCTTTGGAGGATGAGGATGTGGGTGTGATCAACCAACAGGTATGGCATGAGCATATATCCAATTGTTGATGCATTGCATACTATATCCTCACACACGGTCTTTCCATTTCTTTTGTTGATGCATAGGCTGCTGATGAGGATGAGGATGAGGGGACGTACCAGGTTCGGTCTGCATACCAGTTAAAGCCTAGGAAGAGAATCAAGAAATACACACCTGAAGACTTCACCCAAAGAGGCAAAAGGATGGTCGGCACCTCGCGGATGGCAGCTTTGGATGACTATTTGGAGGACGATGTGGATGACGTGGAGGAACTGGAGCCGGAGCCGGAGCCGGCGCCGGTTCCTCTTCCTAGGAAGGCGAAGAAGACAGGAGTCAAGAGGGGGGGGGGGGAGCCAACAAACGCTCAAGGAACTAGTCATCGTCCTCTATTTGTAATGGTCACTCTAGGTTGTAGCTCAAGGAACTAGCTCTATGTTGGTTGTAGCTCTATGTTGAACTCTTATGTCAAACTTGTCGTGATGGTTACTCTAGGTAATGTTGAACTTGACGCTGTTATTAATGTTGAACTTGTGGTGATGTTCACTCTATGATGGTCACTCATAGTAATGTTGAAATTACTGTTTATTCTGTGATGCAACTATCTATGACTTAAAATGACCAAGTTTGAGCAAAACTATGCAGGGAACATAAAGAAACAAGGATAGCTACAGCTGTGTGGCGCCTAGCTAGCAGGCGCCACACTGGACAGTGCAACGCCTGGCGGCTAGGCGCTGCAGTGTCCAGTGTGGCGCCTGCGAGCTGGGCGCCACACAGGTTTGTAACTTGCAAACGTTTATGCTGCTCTATGGATAGATACATACCTGTGCAACGCCTAGCGTGCAGGCACCACACTAGACAGTGCAACGCCTGGAAGCTAGGCGCTGCACCGTCCAGTGTGGCGCCTAGATGCTAGGCGTTGCACATGTCTGTAACTTGCAATACTTTTGTTGCTCTCTGGATAGCTACAGACGTGTGCAACGCCTAGCACGCAGCGCCACATCATGCAAATGCAGCGCTTAGCGCCTGGCGTTGCACACGTCAGTAGCTATCCGCAGAGCAACAAGTATTGCAAACTACTGAACTGCGTAACGCCTAGCGCAAGCGCCACATTGGACAAAGGTAACGCTTGGAAGCTAGGCGCTGCACCGTCGAGTGTGGCGCCTGCATGCTAGGCGTTGCACATGTCTGTAGCTTGCAATACTTCTGTTGCTCTCTTGATAGCTACAGACCCGTGCAACGCCTAGCCCTCAGCGCCACAA
>JAHIAM010009446.1:0-14010 GCA_021605205.1 Aegilops longissima
AAGACCGGAAGGTTGAAGGCACTACGGGTTGGATGGACATCGTCACGGTCCTTTGGAGCTAGAATCGTTCATATTGACTAAAGTTGACAAAAGGCCCGTCCCGTCAACTTAGTAGGCCCTAAGTCAGCCTCCCACCATGGTGGGTCCCGGCTAACAAGGGAGTATTCATTTTTTGTGCGTAATAAGGAGGCCTTCCGGTGGGTTCAAGGCTGCAGGGCGAGGGCGTTTTTTTGCAAATCGCTGGCCCGTCCGGTGGGTCCCGGTCGAAGCGTTTTTTCATGAAATAAGGTGGCCCGTCCGGTGGGTCCCTCTTTGTCGGTGGAGGAATTATTATTTTGGGGAATAAGGGGCTCTTCCTTGCGGCCCTGGACCACTATCGACCTCTCCCGTCTGATTCCCTTCCGATGGAAGTGGGTTTGACCATGTTGACCACGCCCGGAGAGCACCGGGCGGTTGGTGCGGGCGGCAGCGAGGCCTAGGAAGGGGCGGCGGAGCCGAGGAAAAGGTGATGGTAGCCGGGAAGGGTCTGAGGTTCCTTTGGTTTGGGGCGTGAGGCTGCCGTCGCCGAGAATAATAGGGGGTGTGGTTGGTAGGGGATACCCGGGCCAGCGGTGGGGAGTAGTAGGGGCGGTGAGGCCTCCCTGACATCCCCCGGCCCAGAGGCGGAAGCACGGCCGACCGGGTTTCTTTGGGTGGTGGAGCAAGAAGACGAGGAGGGTTGAAGAACATATGGCGTTGGATGGACTCGTCGGTCCTTTGGAGCTAGAATCGTTCATATTGACTAAGTTGACAAAGCCCTCCATCCCGTCAACAGTTGGCCCAAATCATCCTCCACTATGGTGGGTCCCATCTAGCGGGGTGGGTATTCATTTTTGTCGTAATAAGGAGGCACTTCCTTGCGTGCAAAGATATAGCTGGTGGGTCCGACATGTCGGCGGGGACGTTTTTCCACAAATCTGAAGGCCCTTCGGTGGGTCCCGGCTGTCGGTGGAGGAATCATTATTTTTTGCGTCACAGGTCCCGGCCGATGGATGTGTTCGTTGACCACGTTGACCGGAGCGCGAGGGCACCATGGTGGTGGAAGACGGCGAGGCCAGGATGGAAGGGCGACCGGGCGGGAAACCGGCAATGGTTGCCCAGCGGTTAGAATCTGAGGTTTCTTGGTCCGCTGCCATGGGGAGAATAACGGGGAGGTGTGGGTGAGTAGAGAATGGCACGGCCCGACAATGAAGTAAAATTGGGGGCGGTGCCCTTTCGGCTGGCCTGGCCCAAATCAGGGCGGGGCGGAGATCCCACGGAGCTGGTTTGGGGTTTGGAGCAAGAAGATCGGATATTGAAGAAGCGCCACGGCCGTTGGTTAACATCCAACGGTCCTTCACTAAAATGTTTTGTGGACTAAGTTGACAAAGCCAAAGTACCGGTCAACCTAGTAGACCCACAAAGTCAGCCTCCAAATCTGTCCCCAAACGACATACCCCAAAATTTCTAGCCAAATTCAAATTAATTTTTAAATCTAAATATACCTTAATTTAAATTCAATGAAATTTTACCCGCACAAAAACAATGAAATTTAAAATATCAAAATCCAAAATAAAACAGTATTTGGGAACTAATTGCTGTTTCTTTTATTTTTTTCATTTCGCCCATTTATTAACTTATAGCCCATTTGTTTATTACTTATAGCCCATTTATTATTACTTATAGCCCATTTCTTGGTATTTGGCCCATTTTCGGGCAAAATGCATCCCTCCTCGTCTTGAAAGATTTCATTTGGAGGCGTGAAAACAAAGTAGGCCTATGTTGGTTATTACGCAAAAAAAAAACTGGCTAGCCATTTTTGAAAGGAAAAAAAAAACAAACTGGGCTGGTCATGTGCTAAACATATGAAATAAAATCCTGGGCTAGGCAGACCCCAGGGTCCCCCAAACCCGATTGATACCCTTTCTCCGTCCGAAAAACAAAATTACTGCGCCTCTTTGGGTCCCTCCCCTCACCATATCAGTCATCTCCTTATTCCTCTCGGTTGTTGACCATGTTGACAACACGGGCAGGCCTTGTGATGGCGAACCAAAGCGGAGGGCGATGGTGAGGCCTCGGATGGGAGCGAACGGGGCCGGGAAAGATCCTGACCAGGCCGTGGGAGGCGGGGCGGCCGGCCAGCCGGCGGGCCCGGCTTTGGCGGCTCGAGGAAGAAAGAGGCCGGAAGAACATTGAATGTCAATCGAGCGGTCAAGGTTGGCCTTCGTTTTTTGACTAAGCGGACACCAAGTAATACTTTTTATAAAGGATGAAAACTGCGAGGAAAATCGTTAGTTTGCCGTCCTCCCTCCGAGGAGCGTTAAGCCACATAAGTGACTAACACCCTTGGTTTCAACCAAGAGGTCTTGGGTTAGTCCGAGGAACTCTCAATTTTGTCCTCCTTCCTTCCTTGCAAAAAAGGAAAAAAATCAAAAAGACTTGGGAAGGCGTCAGAACAAGCTAGTGTACCCGAAAGAAAGCGTTGCGAGTTTTAGAAAAAGAAAAGGCGTGCTCCATGGTGGTTCAATCCAAACCTAGACTATGACTATATTGGTGCTATGCTACTCTTAAGTAATGAACCGACATATCCAACGTTAGCTTCTCCTCTTCTCTTACCACGCCTAGCATGGGAAGCTGGCGCGGCAACCATGTCCTTTGGCTGCTCATCCACCGCTCTTGAGGAAACGAATATCGCCAATCGCCACCCATACCATCGCGTGGGTCTCATCACACCCCCACCGCCGCAGCCCGATTGCTCATCGCAACCCGCTGCCGTTGGTGTGGTGCCCTATGCAAATCCGGAGTCATCCGTCGCGTCTCAACCACAATCCGCAACCTGGCGAGTCTTCTACAAATGCCGAATCATGGGGTAATAATATGTTTAAGTGTTGTTCTGCTGCTTTCGGTTGCTGATTTTTTAATAGTTTGGTTGATGATCTTCCAATTTGATTTGTGGAAAAGGGAAGATTTGTGATTTGTATTTCGGGAATTTCTTGTGGGGGAATGCAACTCGCTGATTATTTGGTTAGGAGGAATCCCAATACCAGCAGGTTGGGGTGTTGGACAAATAGCTGAAGGATCGGGGAAGAGGAAGATCGAGCGAAGGTTAAAGATGCAGTTCCTCGATCATGGCCGCAACGGCCGAGCGGCCTTGGCAAAAGGAGATGAAAGAGCTTGTGAAGATAATGGACAAAATCGATGTGCTATGTAGGATGATTGTCTCTTTATTTGCGGTTTATGTAGCACTTTCGTGATGTATTAAATTGGCTCGACATGAGCACTTTCTTGAAACTAGTAATGAATGAAACCTATGTAGCAGGCTGGGCGTAGTGTTGTGAACATCTAATGATTTCTATTAGAAATCGGGGGTATCCCCTTTGCTCATATAAATAAATAAATAGCAGAGGCCACAAAGGGGTCAGGTTTGTTCTCATTCGAAGGCGTCGAGCAAATTGCAGTCCAACAAAAACTATGTCATCAAATTCAAGTTTCACAGCCAAATATGAGTACAACTAAACAACAATGTCATCATGTTTTAGTTGTCATACAATCACCAAACACAAATCAGCATACATAACAAGTGATGTTCTCACAGCAAAATACTAAACAACATGTTCATCGGGTTTAGTTGTCATAGCAAACACAATTTCAATATAGATAAAAAAAGTCTTCTAACGGAACCTCGACAAAAGCAATGTAATCATCATCCGCAACAGCAGCGTCAACATCTTGCCATGTGTATCGGTCTGAATCGTAATTCCCCTGGTGTCATCTTCTTCATCCTCAACGTCCTCGAGCGTTGGCTTCTTCTTGATCAACTCTTGTATGTCCACCACCTGAGGCAATCTTTTACCGGGCGTCATTGGCGTGATGGTTCTCAAAGATATTAGGAACATCGTTTATCTTGTACATCCCGGGGAGCGGTGTAAGCATCATCTTGTTGTGCAACTTCATTAAGCAATTCTTCTCTCAAACCTTTGCAATACTCTCCGGTCATCCTCGTGCAAATGTGTCTTCCAAGAAAAATATCTTGTTGCTTGATTTGCCAAAATAAAAGGCTCGTTGGTTGATGGGCCTTGACATTGATGGTTTGAAATAATCATCACTCGGGTTTTCGATCTGGAAAAACAGGTTATACCTACGAACGGTAAAGAACCACACCGATGATCCTCGGCCCGGAGATATCTTGCAAGCTGAACAATATACTTTATGTTAGCATACATTTTAGTTGTCTCTTTGTCATCGTATTCCGTGCTCATGATGGCCTTGTTTTGTGTCTTCTTGGGCGTCTCGTGCAAAGGGTGTTGTGGCACATCTCCAACGCAAAGATTCATAATGTCTTACCGGTATCGGGACCCATTGCTAGTGGTAAAGGGCATCATCAACTGCCTGCCCATCCTCCGCATCTTCTTAACCTATGGTTAGAAAATAGACAAAGTGATCATCTTATGTACTCAATATATTAAAAAAACTAACGGTTGCACCAAAAGCTTACATGGTTCTTGAACCATTTACAAATCCTGCCATAACCCGGTTTGTCAATGTTTCTTGGATTTTGGCGGTAACTCCTCTTTAGGCTGCACAACATAGTGATCGCGTCAAACATCTAAATATATAAGAATGTCTGCAAGTTTAGTAGATTCGATGTATAAGCTGCGTCTTTTTACTTGATATAAGGTAGTATCTCGGGCGGTTATTCAACAATACCAAACCATTTTGTCCAAATCTTTAGGTTTGTCCTCTTGTCGACTCTTCCATGCTTTCGAACAGAATAATCGAAAACATTGAGCCAGGATTGTCTTCACCCACCTCTTTGCTAAGGATCAACTGTTTCAATGTATTTTGAGAGAATGTCAGCAACTTGGCAATGTAGGCCTTGCAATGGAACCCTCGGGTCTAGCTCTTCCTAACATAGCCCTTGAAAGTGCCTAGCAGCCTTTCAATAGGGTACATCCACCATCTTTGTCTTTGGACCTCTAAGTAGTGCCTCATCGGTAGATGAACAGCCAAATGCACCATCACATCAAGAAAGGCTGGAGGATATATCTTCTCAAGGGGCATAGGATAGTTGGTATCTTGTCTCTAAGGCGCTCCAAAGCATCTATCCCAATATTTCTCTGCAAAAGTTCCCTGAAGAATTGTCCCAACTCTCAAATGCTCTATAAAATCGAGGGGCCCAATCCTCTAAGGATAAGGTAAAACCCTTTGAAGTAGGGCGTGGCGGTCATAAGTTTTCAACCCTTGTACCTTGTTTCCATCCTTGACCTCTCCTTTGGGGTTGGAAGCAAATCCATGTGGGAATTCACCGTGTGAGGACCTCGCAAATTCTTTTCTTTTACCTTGTCCAAGGCGTACCCTGGTGCCATATCCCATGGTTTACCTTCATCTTGCACCTGCAAATCCTTTACGATACCAGTGTGTCAAATCCAATCCTAGATTTTAAGGTATCTTTCGTCTTGCCTTCAATGTTAAAAGTGTGCGATAATTTGTCACATATATTTTTCGGTGTGCATCACATCAAGATTATGCCCAGATCCAAATTTTAAAATACTCCAAGTCCCACAAAGTGGACTGCGGGTAAACAATAATCTCTCTTCTACCATGCCCGCTTCCTTTTCCCTACCATTACCGGGATGGTTTCCGGTGTAATATATGACCTTCTCTAATTCCACTTGCAACTCATTGGGGTGAGCCTCTTTGGCGCATCACGGTTTTCATGCTTTGCATTGAACACATGTCTTGATATTTTCTAGGATGGGCTTGTCCTTGGCAAGAAATGGCGGTGTCAATGTAACAGATCTTGCTAAGTATTGCATATAAGGGATTCCTGTCCTGTGAACACATGCATTGTAACCATGTGTGTTAATACGACATAGTGCCCAAAGCAGGATAATCATGGATGCACCAAATTACAAATCCAGAAAGAAATCAGTGGTGGGCTGCTATATGGGTCTCGGTGAGAACACCCTTCCATAGCTTTGAAGTTCCTCCACAAGAGGCTCCATGAACAAATCAAAATCCTTTCGGGACTTTTTGGACTTGGGATGAGCAAAGGCCATCATGTAGTTTGATTCTTTGGTGCAGACATTTGGAGGCATGTTGTAAGGGATAACAAACCGGGCAACATGCTATATGTGGCGCTCTGGTGGCCAAATGGGTTAAATCCATATGAAGCTAAGCCAAGTCTAATGTTTCTCGGTCCGGCAAACTCTTTGTGTTTTAATTGAAGCTTTTCCCTCACTACCATGAGATGGATGGCTCATTACTTCGATCTTCTCCTCGTTCCTAGAATGCCCGGTACATCCTCTCTTGTTTACATCATGAAACAACCTCTCCAAATCTTGGTGTAATTGGAAAATGTCTCGGAACATTTAGGAACCCTCTTCCAGCATCGCCATCTTTCCATCTTGATGATTTGCATTTGGGCATTCACTTAAGTTGGCATAATCCCGGAACAGAACACAATTATTCTTACAAACATGGATCATATCATATCCAATTCCAAGGCATAAGGAAATTCTTCATTTTCTTTGGGTGGTGGGCTCGGAAGCATCAGGGAAAGATTTGCGGAAAGCGCCAACATCGCATCGAATGATTTGTTGGTCATCCGCTCAGATGTCCCACGGAAAGGTGACCATAGCTGAGAATCTTGGCTTATTTCCGGGGTGACAAAAACATTGCATTGTTCCAACATGCGGGCCCACCGTTTTTCTTCTGCGGTGAAAGTTCACCGGAATGCGAGCATTTTGTTATTCAATGTTGGTCAAACTCCCTTGGCTCCCAACCACCACCTCCTCCTCCTCTTCCACCAAGCATCAAGCGGATCAAGATGGTGATCTGCTGCTTCCACTGGTCAATAACATTGGCGTTCACAGCCACCATGATGAACCCACCTAGTTATGTGACCGACATCCCATACAAGTGTAGATGATTTTGCATAGTTGGTAGGGGTCTTGTAACTGAATTCATACAAGCTGCTACATGGGGGAGCCATCTGATTTGGACCACAGTATTCAGCTTTGATAAAGTTCATGAAGTTCTCAACCCCCGACATATGCGGCGGAGAATCTTGGCGGAAGTTATCAAATCGTGTCCATCAAGGACATACAAATTAGTTCTTCTACTAGATATTACGGGAAAAACATATATGCTTTTTTGAAGTCGGAAAAAATACCTGGTCGATGTCAAAGCTATGGCAAGATATTTGGAACGAGCAGATCTAAATAACAAATATATGTAAAGCTAATTCAGCAAACAGTTTGAGTGCTAAATTAGGCGAGGCTGTTTCAGCGGTCAATGAGGCCGAGCACACACCATCGAACTATCGAAGGCCATCCAAACAACAAAGATCAGTATAAAGCGGTTGTAGAGCTATTTCACCTAACAGTTGGCTACTAGACCATGGCAATCACGTCACAATAAATCTATGGCAGGATATTTTAGCAACTAATCCCGGGCCATCTCAGCTAAGCGATTGAGTGCGAAACGGGCGGAAGCTTCAAGCGAGCATATTGACGATAAACTACTTGGCAAGCGGTGAGGTTGGCGTCTATCGGTAACATTCAGCTCTAACCGACATGAGCGGGGCCTCGGTCTAGAATATGCGTCCGTGGGGAAAGCGACCGCCGTCGTCGTCTCCACGAGCGTCGCCCGGTATGGCGTGGCGTCGTTGCCTCCACAAAAGTAGCCCGGGGGGGCGTGGCTAGAGGCGGCAGTCTAGAAGGCGTCTTGTGGGGCGAGAGGATCCGTCGTCCCTCGGCGAACTGGCGCCCGACGTTCGGGCGGCCGGGAGGCGGCTTTGGCGGCGAATGGAGTGGAGGGGGCGGGGGAGGGGCTTTGGGGAATTTAATTTGGGGGGTTGAATCCAATTTGGGAAATTCTTGTGTGTGTGGGGGGGAGGATTTTTTTCATTGGGTGGGCGGGGGAGTTTGGCACATGGTCGGTTTCTCAAAGTCCATTCCACGTGTGAGTGAAGAGGCAAGCGGCGCGTTCCGTTTGCGTGAGCGTGTGCGGACGAACGTGTGTGGGGGAATTTGCGCCCGCCGGGAATTTAGTGTACCTTTTTCCTTTTAAACTAGGTGCCGCCCCCCTCAAAAAAATGTTGCTTGGCGATCCTCGATACTACTACTAGTTCCGGTAATCCCGACTAAAGCAGGGCGTCCGGGTCTTTTCCCTTGCGATATCTTTGGGAGGTTGGCTTGGTTGGGTTTTTTAGATTTGTCTCGGTTCATTAAAAGCGAGTTGGTGATGATGGTGTGCTGTCATCCGGAATATAAACCGTCCTATATCTAACGGATAGGAAGGAATAATGACAATTTACCGCCTCCTCTCCAAATTTGCAGATAAAGGCTTTCCCTCGTTCATCCTTTTCTCCCACAAGATCTTGATCTTCCTGAACCGCCCAGGCATCTTACTAGTACTCCTAAAATATGTATATTATTGTGAAAGTTCATATAACGGCCGAGATTAATGCAAACACGGTAGATTTTTATTACATTTCGAACTTTTATAGGACAGAAAAATAAAAAAAACCCGACCCTAAACCTATTCTCCGGCGGCGTGGGCGTCCTCCATTGATTCTCTATATGCAGGCGGGGTTCAAGACCCGTGAAGTGAAGGTCGGTCTCGGGGAAAAGTAGAAAACGGGATACGGACCGGCCGGTTGGCACACCATGCCCTGCCGCCTCCCCCCTACTCATCCTCGAAAGTCCCCACCTCGGCGGTGCGGGCGTTGGACAGCGGCAAGTAGGCCGCATGGCTGCGGTGCTCCCGTCATCGGCCGCCCGGCGTGGCCACCTTGTCGGTGGCGTCCGCGTCGCCAAGCGTTGCTTGGCCGTGGGCGACTTGGCCGGCGACCTCGAGCTTCATCCCGGAACAAAGCTCTCCCGGAGCATTCGCACTTCGGTCATGGCGGAATGTGGTTCCGGTAGGAGGCCGATGCGCTATGGTGTGGAGGTTGCTGGGCGTTGCCGTTTAAAAGGCGCATTCCGGTGAAGGCCAGCGTCCGGTGCGTCATTAAATCGCCCGGAGTTGGTTCCTCGGGCCGAGCCCTCTTAACCCAATCTGAGCAGACCGGCAGAATGCGGGCAATTTGGCGGCCTAAAACGCCCCAATGTGAGGGGAAAGGCTTTGGTGTGCCCGGGGTAGTCAGCTGCGGTCGTGGCAATGTTGGAATGCCCTTTGCTCAATCGATCCCCATGTCATTGAAAAAGCAAACGACCCGGCATGGTTCAGTCCGGAAGGAGGATTGGCGCTACACCACTCATGGACGCGTCGCGGCGCCCGTGCATCCTCGACGAGTCGGGTGTTGGGGTTGTGTTTGGATTTTGGCCAAAGTGCACCTTACCAAAATTTTGGTCATGACCCAAAGATTGGTCTTTGTTTGGATGGTTGCCATTTCTTTGGCATGCCAATGAACTCTAGCCAACTCTAGTTCTTTTTTCTTGTCAATCTCGGCCAAATCATGGGCAACCAATACCTCAACAAAAATTTTGGCTACCCAATGGTTTGATGGGGCAACCTTGGGCACAAACCAAACATACCGTTTGTCGTGCCCGCATACGCCACTACCCTCGGCACCTGAAACCGACCGTGTCTATCGGCGATATGGCGTGTAAGCTCACCCTTGATCGCCGTGTCTAGAGCGGTGCTGGAGCTGCGCCCGTTGTTGGCTCAACGACCCACATGAGCAGGTTGTAGGTGGCGAGGAGGTGTGGGCCAGCTCCTCCATTGGACTAGTCTGCGCTATATCGGCTTCCCTGTTTTCGGCCATATTCGAGCGTCGGTGCTCTGCGTTGCGCGTTGGGCCTTTCACTATGTAGGCCACGAGACAACTTATTGTTATTTGAGCCGTTCAAGTGTAATCATGTGGCGTTTACTTATTTCTCATTCCTCTCAACCCTCTTCTCCATCGATCATGTAGCCCTCCGGTCGAGTCCATCCTCCCGCATGCCTCATTTGAACATTCAGCGAGTATCATTTCAATAGATCTCCGGACCGAGATGAAATTGAGAGGAGCGAGTGGGGAACGCGTGATACCTAAAGGCAGATTCAAAATTTTGAACCGGTGATCATAGAATCCATAAATCATATATAAAGGGTATTCAATGTCCGTTTAGTTTTTGAGCGTACAATATACTCCCTCCTATCCTTTCTACTTTACATACTCCTCCGTCTAGGTGAGTAAGTCATCTTAGGCTGTGCACGTGACCAAGGAGGAGAAAAATGAGAGACATTAATGTCTATTTGCTAATTAATAGTATTGCATGCAATGAACTAACCACTTGATGTGTGTTTGATAGTCTCAAGTCATTAAAGCATCACACCTCATCTCTTATTAGTTGATATGTCAGAAACAAAAGCGAGGTAGAAGTTAATGCACGCGCCTAAGTGTTTGAGGATTATTTCGTTTTACGTAAGATGACTTACACACCTAGGCGGAGGGTATAAGTTTTATGTGTAGTCAAAGTATCTCTACTATGATAAAAAAGGTATCAACATTCAACAACGCCCAATCAATATTGTTAGATTAAATCGTACTCCTAGATTTGTACTCGAGATGGTGTCCAATTTGACTATTGACAAGATTAATAGTACTCCTTTCACATAGGTGAGCAAGTCATCTTAGGCTGTGCACGTGACCAAGAGGAGGAAAAGCAGAGACATTAATGTTTATTTGCTAATTAATAGTATTGCATGCAATGAACTAACCTTGCATGTCATGTTTGATAGTCTCGAGTCATTAAAGCATGCACACCCTCATCTCTTATTGGTTCATATGTCAAGAAACAAGCGAGGTAGAAGTTAATGCACGCGCCTCGTGTTTTAGGATTATTTGGTTTTAGTAAGATGACTTACACACCTAGGCGGAGGAGTACATGAGATGTATAATGTGAAAATTATATCATATACAAAATTGACCATTGCTTTGTGTAAGTTGCATGTCATATATTATTACTCTAACATTTGGTCAAAGTTAGCCTCGAAACGCATTAGACCCGTATGCTTTGTGTAAGTTGCATGTCATATATTATTACTCTAACATTTGTGTAAGTTGCATGTCATATATTATTACTCTAACATTTGGTCAAAGTAGTATAGTGGAAGTGGATCCTCGGCGTAGGTATCCCTGCCTTACCCCCTTCGGTCACTCTTGGCGGACCCCATGCTTGCTAGGCCCGCATGTCGGTTACTCAATGGGTTCGAGCCCGCGTCGAGGAATCCTCATCCATACTATACTCCCTCTGTTTTATTTACTCCGCATAAGGCGGAGGAGTGGTGGTATAATAAATGGCGCATGCGGAGGAGGGAGGGCGTCGGTTGCTCTCAAGCTGCGGTCCCTGGCGAGCATAAAGCAAGCGTGTCCCATTCGGTGGCGGCGTGGAGGTCCAACTTGCCGGGCTGCCTGCGAGCGCGACAAGGCGTTGTCAGTCAAAACCGATTGACCGGTCGTCACGGAACCACTATTCACACGAACCTTGCTGCTCGGCCTCGCCGCCACTGCCCTAAAACCACACCAAATCTCAGCCCAATCCCCACCTTTGATCCCTTAGCCGGATCAGCGTCCCTAGTTCACGGAAAGCCATGGTGCGCGCAGAATAACTTACTACAAGATCTTGGCGGCGGGCGCCGCGCGAAATCGCGGTGGCGGTCGGCGCCCGAGACCTCCATTCCCAAGCTCGCTGCGGCGGGCCAATCCCAGTTCTCTGGGCCAAGCTACAAGGAGGAGAAGCCGATCAATGTTCGCTGCGGAGTCGCGCGCAGAAGGCCCCGATGGGTATGAGGCGATGGGCGTCGACTTCTGTCGGCGTCAAGAGTCCCCATGTGCGAAGCGGACCAGTGGTTCAACATGGCGATACTAAGGAGGACGGGAGCGAGAGGCTCCTTCGGCGGGCTGCGCATGCCGCTGCCGCCGAGGCTCTCCTGCGAGCGAGCGGATGTCGTGGATGTGAACCGGCGGCGGAGGCTCAACTTGAGCGGGCGCGGATGCAGTGCCATCGAGGCCCTCCTGCGAGGCGAGAGCAGGCGTCTGGACATGAACAGGCGGCAGAGGTTCGACTCGGCGCTAGCGCGGATGCCGCTCTCAGGCCGCCCTCCTGCGGCGGGCGGAAGTCTGGACTTGAACCGGGCGGAGGAGGCTCGACTCGGCGCGGCGCATGGATGCCGCTGCATCGTGGCCCTCTGCGGCGGGAACGGACGTCCTCGAGTTGAACCGGGCTGTGCTCTCGTCCGTCTGCGGCGCCGCCGCTCCGCTTGAGCAGTAGCTGGAGGCCGAGGACAACCACGGTGCGGAGACACCGTTGCAGCGGCGCTGGTTGGCCGGCAGCCAAAACGGCGAGGCCGTCTCTTTCCTGAGCGATGATAGTTTTTCTTTATGTTGTTGTTTTATGGATCTTTTGCTGTGTAAAACATACTATTTGTTATGCAAGTCACTGACTTGGGTCGATCTACCATTTCAGGCGGTTGGATGAATATCCTCGTCTCCTAACCCTTCTTTCCTTCTTCCTCACCTCTTCTTCTTCCCCAGCAGACCACCGCATGGGCGTCGGATACTCCCCAACATGCGGTTGGATAAACATACTCTATGAGCGAAAATTATGTGTCGCGATAGGATGGCTGAGTTTGGTTTGTTCACATGCGACACCACGTGTCGGTGAGGTGTGTTCCCTTGGTTGGGTTTTGCGGCGTGTAGGAAGCGTTGTGTGAGGGTGCGGTCACGACCATGGCGTGCGGGAAGCGACCGTGTGAGAGTGCGGTGCGACCCTGACAGTCGTGTGCAAGTGTACCTCCTTCTCATTTGAAAACTTTAGGCAAGCTTGGCAAAATGTGTGGAGAAGTTTGGCAATGCAAGCCCTAGACCCAAACAGGATAAAATGCGTGCGTACTAGGAGTACTAGTGTTAAAAATGAAAGGCGGGGTTTTCCTTTGCGGGATTTAATCGATACAAATCCTCGTTTCACGTGTCAATTAATCGTATTTTTTCTCGAAAGACCAAAGAGCTAACCATCTCCTCCTCATCGCTTTGATTAATGCAGCGCCATGCAAATGAACCTTTTCACTTCCGCATGCATGCGGGGATATTAATGTCATGGTTGCTAACCCCATCAATTTTGCCTCGATTAGTGTTAGTGGCCCTTTGCAAATTGTAATTTTGATATCTTGGCCTTGTGTACAAAAATGGAGGTAGTAACTATATTGAATTCCTTGCCCATTCTTGTGGCGTCGGCGACTTTTTTGTGGTTTGGCGAAGTCGTTGACGGAGAACACCAGAGGAGACCACGGTAGAGTCCTTTGCAAGTGCACGCTGCAAGCCGAGACAACCGCCTTATTTTCATCCAGGAAGTCCTTTACTAGTACTACTACTAGGAGTACTAGTGCGGTGAGATGGTTTCTCGAAGAAGCGATGGAAGCGGAGTCAGCGAAAGTGAAATGATAGTTGCGTCCGTGCTTTGTGATTTGCGCCTCCTTTGCTTTGTGATTTGTGATAGAAGGGACATGGGAGTAGACTCATGCTCTATCTGTACTACATGCGTCCAAGCATGGGAGAAAGAGGAGAGCGTTGCATTTTCTATTCCTTCATCAATCAATCGAGGAGCTTGGTTCCATCTTTTGGCTTTGCAACACCGTCACAATGGTTCCCACGATGCCAAATCTATTTTCACATTGGCTACATTGTGGATGCCCTTAACCGTACCACTTGGTTTTGCTCCTGTGTGCTATCTATACAAATCTCAATTATATTGATCTAAAAATTATAGAATCAAGATTAGTAAAAGGAGGTGATTTTGCACGCGGATGGCGGGGAGGTTTCTTATTTTAGGAGGGCGTTGTCTGGCGGTTTTGCTAACATGCGGTCCCGTGTGATGCTTTACCAAGCTGATCCGCGTCCCACATGGCGAACAACGGCAAAGCAATCGTGTTAAGTTGAAGAAGATTTGGGAAGCGGATTCAGCCGGGTGAAATGATGGTTGGTTCCTCAACTTTTTTTTACAT
>JAHIAM010009450.1:0-15850 GCA_021605205.1 Aegilops longissima
AAACAATATGCCACATCTTATTAACTTATAAAATTAATTTCTTAACATATAAAATCCAGGATTTTTTTGGCAACGAAAATCCTGGGGATTGTGTACAAAAGCTGGTAAGATTTAAGGACCAATGTAATAATAAATCACTTATTATATATATATATATATAACAAAATGCTCAGCCCCTGTTTATTTTTTGATAACATTGCTGCGCCCACCCCAACATTATAATTAGAATCAGCCCAACAAAATCGTGTATTTCGAGAAAGTGCAAATGGCCTGTAATTTTTTAGGAAAAACATAAATGGGACGCATGGACGCTACATTATTTGTTCACCTAGCCCAGCTAATGGACTATAATTCAAAAAAAAATCAAATTGATGGTAAATCCTACCCATAAAAAAAACATAAATTCTGAAAAAATGGGTTGAATCGTGCCATATTTTTGGAGATGTAATGTGGGCCAATAAAGGTGAAGCCAGCATAAGTAGTTTTCAACTTAGTAAACAAATGATTACGGCGTCGTTAGCCGTTGGTTTACATCAACGACCAGCATCCATCTTCAATCTTTACGTCTTCTTCCTCCGGTACTCGCGGACCACTGCTCCCGCCTCCACGCTACTAGTAGCTCTACTTATGCGCTTATTTGTGAACGCTGCTTGACCGTTAGCGAGCCATCCTCACCCCTCCACCTCTGTTCTTCTCCACCATTGCCGAACCACCGCTTTGAGAACAGGTTAACCCTCGTACACCTCGTCTGCGACTCTACTCCCGCGTCTTCCCATGTCGGCTCGTTGCTATCCAGGGTCTCGCCGTCGTCCACCACCTTGGATGCGCTCGGCGGGTAGTCAGCGTGGTCAGCAACGACACCATCGAGTAGGTTGCGTGGAGAGGCGACAGCTGCAGGTCCTGACGCCGCAGAAATGCCTCCTTATTCAGCGCAAAATAATGATTCCTCCACGACAGCTGGGACCCACGGAAGGGCCTCTGTATTCGTGAAAAAAAATGTTCCCGCATGACGGTCGGACCCACCAGCTATATCTTAGCGGAAGGAAGTGCCTCCTTATTACGCACAAAAAAATGAATACCCCGCTAGGCTGGGACCCACAATAGTGGGAGGCTGACTTATGGACCAACTAAGTTGGCCAGGGGCGGAGGGTTGTCAACTTAGTCAATATAAACGATTCTAGCTCACAGTGACCAAGATGTCCTTCAGCGGTAGTGCTTCTTCAACCTATGGTCTTCTTGCTCGGCCGCCCAAACCGGTCTTTGGTCGTGCCTCGTGCTCCACCTCCCGTGGCGGCTGCGATGCCTATGAGCCTCCACGCCCTACTACTCCTACCGTGGCAGGCCATCCCTCTACTCACCCACACCCTGTTATTCTCTGGCGGCGCAGCCTCACCATGCGAACACTCATACTCCACTCTGCGTGGGCATCCTTATCGCGTCTTCCCGACTTTATCGTCCCCCTCCTAGGCCTCGCCCGTCGTCCATCGCCACAGTGCTCTCGGTGTGGCGTGGTCACGTGGTCGAGGCGGCTTCCATCGAGACGTGGACTGTAAGTGGAAAGGCTGACAGTTGGAGTCCTGGCCACGCAAGAAAGTGCCTCCTTATTACGGAAAATAATGATTCCTCCACACGGCAATGAGGGACCCCCGTCTGAGGCCGTATTTCACAAAAACTTTTCCCCACATTCTGGGACCTACCAGCTACATCTTCGCATGCAAGGAAGTGCATCAGAAAAAAACTATTAAGCCCCACTTGCTGGGACCCACCGGCTACATCTTATACGCAAGGAAGTGCTTGACGGTCGGGACCCACACGGTTGAGCGTATGTAGCATTGTCATTCTGGTCATGAGCGATTATGCGTACTCTTGGTTGATGTAGGCGCGCACATGTCGTAGTAGAGACACGCCGTAGCATGTACATATACGTACTGGCGGCGGGTGCAGAAAGAATATCTGACCTATGCGTACACGAGGCGAGTCTCGAGCATACTCGCAGCGTCGTCTGGCGAGGCTCGTGTACATGGCTGGAGTGCGAGCGGAGAAACAGCGTCGTCGTCATGTTCATGTGGAAACAGCAGAATCGTCGTGTTCGCCAGGGAGGCAATGGGGCGCATAGGAGCGAACCGGCTTTGTGGAACAGCGATGGAAATGAGGCTGGCGTATCGCAAAAGCGGAGAAGCGGCCTTGTGTTCGACCGGCCACGTTGACGGCATCCTATTCATTGGGAGGTGCGGCATACCGCATAAACAGAGAAGCAGACCTCCTACAGCCAAAAGCGAAGTCTTGTTGATCGGGAGGGTGTGGCGTACCACAAAGCGGAGAAGCGGACTTGTGTTGCGAGCTATGGTGAAGCAGTGTCGGGAAGCTAATCGTGACCCACGAACACCTATGGGACAGCGGACCGAGTCCCTTTTAGTTGATGAAGTGGAGATTGCCGAAGAAGTAGGTCGGCGATGCACCGCGGTTTACCCAGCTTGGAGCTCTCGGAGATAATACTCCTCTGCTGCTTATGCGATTGGATTGTGTTCTTGCTAGGGAGCATCGAGGCTACAAACCTAGCTTGAGTGTTTCTAGTCTCGAATGAGTCGAACTGAGAACCCCCTCTCGTTCGCATGGGCCTCCTTTATAGGCTCAAAGGGTCACCACAGTGTAGCGTAAACAAGGGCAAAATGGGAAAATGAGTTGCGGTTGTACAGCTACTTTATGCAGTGTATTCTACCTAACTCGTGACAAGGGATAAAAGCATTAAATGCCGTCCATGTCACCTAAGCGGTGCGAAAAGGGACCGTCGAGGGCACCACCGCTTGCCGATGGCACCTGTCGGCGCCGCTTACGCTGCTCTCCGCTGGCTGCAGACCTCTTGACCGCCTGCTGGAATGCCCCCATGGCGACACGTTGGTGGATGAGCTGGGCGGAGATGAAGAGAGGTTGCCTGCGCGGCAAAGCACCTTCTGGCTGAATCCTGTCATGCGGGAGCTTGTGCTCACCAAGCCTTCCGGCAAGCTCCTCTTCTTGAGGGTCTTGTCTTCTGCGTGCCTTGGTGGCCTTCGGCAAGCTCCTCTTGCGGGGCCTTGTCTTCTTAGCTTAAATACTTTGTTCTTGAGCGGCTCCAAAGGAACCACGGAGGACCTTGGCGGTCACTAGGCAGCCATGCCACGGGTGCTGCAACTGCCCGTCGCAGTTAGGATACGAGTACCCTTACTCTAGTACCTTGCAGAAACCCCGGCTGGGCACACGCAGTGCGGCGCTGTTGGGCCGGCACAAAAGCGTACATAGAGCATGCGGCCTAGATCACGCCGTTACTTGCTCCGGACCCACCGTCCCCACGAACAGCATCGTCGAGCGTGGCGTCGTGGGAGAGATCGTGGGGGCTTTCTTTAATTGGAAGCGGGCGTCCGCCCCTCTCCCTCCCTATAAGCAGGGGAATCGGGGCAGGTCGCCCACCTCGCCATTGCTGTCCCATCTTGAAAACCACCGTTGCTCCCCCCTTCTTCTCTAGTCTGAAGAAAGCAGCGCTCACTTCATCACCACCAACGCCATCAACGCCGTCGGTCTCCTCCACCACCTCCGCCATGGCTCAAAGCCGAAGCAAGGGAAGAGGCGTGAAAGTCGGCCGCGCAGCGCTCATGGCGCTCGCGAAGGCGGGCCCTCTTCCCCCAGCTCGGCGAAGGGCGGGAGGCTACTACCTCTTCGGTCGGCGGAGGCAGGCGCACCCGCTTGCAGAAGGTACTCTCGCGCCGCATCGAGTCAACTGGCGGGTACCCTTCTTCGTGCTCTTCTTCTATGCGGGCTCGCCCGCCTTCTCTGAGTTCTTCTGCGATATCGCGAACACCTCTGGGTTTTGCCTCCTTGATTTCACCCCACGCTGTCACGACCATGGCGGTTTCGCACACCTGCGAAAACTTTGGAATCCACCAAGCGTAGCCCTTTTCCATCACTTCTTCATGCCTCGTGTCGAGAGAGAGACCACTTGGGAGGAATTGCTTGGATCTCCGGGATCGGCAAGAAAGAATCCTATCGGAAGGAGAGCTCCGCGACAAGTGGGAGGTGGAGAGCCGATTGGTGTTGGATGGTTGAGGAGAACGCAGCCCTTCACTGCCCGGCGTAAACTCACATAGTCTTGGCGGCAATGATTGGAAACAACTTGGCGCGGAAGATGCTAGGTTGAAGATTGTCGTGACCGGATCTTGCGCCTCGGGTTTGCGGACTCACTTGTAAGCGCGATTGGCGCGATTTCCTTCAGCGCATTGCTCCCTTGCGGGAGAGGAGGAGACCTGCTTGGGGTTCAAAACCGGCGGATATCATGAGGCTGCGCCGGGCCTCAACTGGAATTTCACCGTCTTGGAGTTGGAAGCAATGCTTACAGGTTGTTCAAGCATGACCCCGATCACCCAGTGGTTCATGTTGCGAGGAGTCGTCCCATTGTGCAACAACTCTTAGCTCGACCGCATCCGGCGCCGATGCCCTTGTGCGATTCATGGGATCGTTCCAACTGGCAAAACTGCAGACTGACGTCGCGCGCGATTCTTCGATAGCTTGGAAGAAGTGTCGATCCACCCGGCGAGCAAAAGTGGCTCACCGCGACACCACCGATGCGAGATGCGCGCATTGCCACCAGTGGAGGCGAGAGCTGCTGCTGTGGCGGTCGGGTTCACCGTGGAGGCGAGAGGCAGCGGGCGGCAAACCTTGCCGACCAGAGGCTTGCCGGCGGAGGAGCAGGCCGAGCACGAAGTTGAGCCGAGCAAGTCCGTCGAGCGCCTCCTCCACCTTCAAGTAGCTTGCGGGCGAGGCCAAGCCCACCAGAAGGCGTCTCCAAGGCGGGGAAGTGCAGGCGGAGGCGGGCCCAACAACCGCAGCGCCGTGCAGGCCCAGCTCCACGGCAAGCTTGTTGCACAGGGCGCCCTCTCTGCAACAAGCGAGGCGGGATCCTCTCAGGCTACGCTGCCACCCCGTAAGCGGTCAGAGAGCCCTCCTCCGCCTCTTGCCCGAGGCGGGCAGGTGATCTCTCAGCGCTCAGCTCACGGCGAGAAAGAAGAAGAAAGTAAATCTCTATGCTGTGCTTGTATTTCTTCAATTTGGTTGCTTTGTCTAAATGATCTGATTTGCTTCATTACGAACTCTTTCCTTTTAGGCCTTGGCTCGGAAGCGTCGAAGAGCCAAGACCCGGTGGTTGTCATCGAAGACGATCCCAGCGTCTGAGACCCCTTGCGGACCGGCAACCCTTCCTCAAAGCAGCCTCGGCCTGCCCCAGGTAAGTATTTGGTTTATTTCTTACGGTTAGGTGTGCATGGGTGCTCCTTCTTTGCTGATATCTAACTTGCTGATTTGTGTAGGAGCGAGCAGCCTCATCGGGAGGGCCGGAAGTCGCTCCCGAAATTCCGTCTGCTTCAACTTCGCCACCAAGGGAGAATTCTCCGGCAAGGAGGCGCTCTCGGCAAGGATGCTTCTCCGACACAGGTAAGCCTCTCGACAAGAGGCAGCGCCGGCGATCCTCCGGTGGTTGAGACCGCGACCCACAGATCCCATCGCGAGTAATCCCTTTAGACCGAAAATTTACCTTGGGCCCTTTTCTTCTGTTTTCTTTTGAACATTTGCTTGTGTTCTTTCTTTTTCGATCGTCGAGATCCATCACCTTGAGCCGATGGAGGCCCGAGGTGCGGCGAAGGGCGTGCGTGTGACAACACGGACGTCGCCACCATGGAGGAAGAGGCTGGCGTAGATGGGTCCCGGCGAGGAGGCCGCCAAGGCAGCCTTGCAAAAGGCTGGCGAGGGTGCGTGATCGTCTTGGCGACCACGAGGCCTTGAGGCGCCGAGCGCTACACGACCGCCGATCCCTCCGCCACCGATGTAGCGTCGAGGCTCGAAGACCCCAGCCGCGCCTATCGAAGGCGGCGGCGTCTTCATCAAGCTCCCAGGCGTCGAGCTCGAGGCGCCCGGTCGAAGGAGACCTTTGACGAAGAGCTGCTCGCCTCCGGGCTGTCGCTGGTTGGCCGCCAAGTACGGCGGCAGCGGGCGAAGTCGAGGAGCAGGCTTGAAAAACTGTTGTCACTCTACGCGCCCGACAAACCAAGCTGGAGTCAGGGAAGCACTTGTCACGGCGGGCGGACATGGAGAAGCGAAAAGCTCCGGTCGCCAACCAAAGCTCTCGGGCGTGGCGAGAAGAAGCGAGGCGACCGCGAAAGCGCACAGCCTTCATCCTTGAGAAGGCTGAGGTCGAGAGCAACAACGGCTTGCCGGTGAGAATCTATCTGCGCCAGAAAGGCGGCTGGCGCGGAAGATCAACCTTGACAGCTATGAGGAAGAGCTTGCGCTGAGCAATCACTTGGCGGTGCTCTCAAGGAAGCGAAGGCGCTGCCGCAGCTGCCGAGCCGCCAGAAGGAGTTGAGAGAACAAAGGTGGCGCAGGTGGAGCCGGTCTGCGGAAGAAGGCGAAGAGCTCACCTTGGCTGAAGCGGCCGAAAGGGCGCCTACACTCTTGGCGAGTTGCGGGCCGTCTGTGAGAGGATCAAAGACTCGATGCCGCCAAGGACTCCAAAGCGGATCTTGAGTTGAAGCTGACCACCACGATGGAGGCGGCTGGATGGCGCCAAGGGCGGGAGGTGGCCTGTTGAGAGCGATCAAGACCAACGAGGAGCTGCTGGCGAGTGCCACGACCGCCAGAACACCTTGAGGAAACGTAATGCACTAGGCGGAGGGTCTTGTTGATCTGCCGCCGCCATCGACAAGGAGCTGATGGAGCTGGGATGGTGGACCTTGGGTACTCCTCCGACGGCGCCTCAACCCAGCGCCAAGCTCAACCTGTTCCTCAAGGCGTGGTGGCGGCTCTCCGGCTCGGGAAGAGATCCAGCAGTTGGCCGAGGAATCGCGCCCGGATCGTGCGAGAGCCTCGAAGGTTTTGATGAAGGTGATCTTCATCAATCCAGGCCTCAACCTCAGCGGCGTCCTCAGATCCCTGCCACGAGATGCCCGATGTGGGCGCTCAAAGCCCTTATCGCACCATTGTGGACAAGGTGGGCAAGATCAAGCGGGTAGATGGCGACCCGCGTAGACTAGGCCGCCAATTTATCTTTCCTTGTCGCTGCTGATCATGT
This sequence comes from Aegilops longissima, assembly GCA_021605205.1. Lineage (NCBI taxonomy): Eukaryota > Viridiplantae > Streptophyta > Magnoliopsida > Poales > Poaceae > Aegilops > Aegilops longissima. The sequence goes on from JAHIAM010009450.1 coordinate 7,091, forward strand.
TTAGGAGAACAATTTATTAGATCAGCGACAAGTTATTTTGTAATATACTCTATCTTAGGTAACAATCGCAATGTTATTTCCTTTACTTGATTCCTTCCTTTGTATGTTTGTGCCCTCGCTTTTAGGGAACTTGTCGGTAGCGGCACCTCTGCTGTGGCCTGAGTGCGGAGCGTCGGCAGCTTCTTGGCGATGCCGCCTCCGACAAACAACCTTTCGCAACTAGTTGCAGCTCACTTAAATTGTTGAGCGGACTCGAAACAAAGTAAGGCGCTACCAGCTACTGAGTTGGTTCCTCCGCCATGGTTTTCCATACAAAGTACTATCGTTCGAGGAAGATAACTTAAAATTTAAAACTGATTGCTCAAACTTTGGCAACTAGCTTTTCTCGTTTGCTTCCGGCAAGCGATACTTCCTCGGCGGCGCTGGTGGCCCACACATTATCTTCTCCTTCCCCCTGGTTGATTTGTGCTGAGGGAACCTCCCTTTCTTTGAGAAGAAAGAAGAGAAATAAAGTTATGGAGCCTTGTGGCTCGTTATTGCTTACCGGTGTGGATGCTGCACAACATGTCGGATAACACATGCAAATTGATTATGAAAGCATGAAATTGAAAAGTTGTGCGCAACACATGAGCTTTACTTATGCACGAGATCTGCGCCCGGCTTTGTACAAAGGATTACATGCAACATCGGCAAGACTTGTACAAAAGGTGGTTGCGGAACAGGTTCCGGACAACCGCGCATATATCGGTAAAACTTACAAAGATGCTCAATGTTCGGGAGTTGCTCACGGAATGCCATCTTGGTCTCAAGGCCGATAGCGCCGAGCCTAGTGACTCATTTCACCCGATAAGGGCCTTCCCTTGGCGTCAACTATGTTGGAATTCTTGGCGGATTGAGCGGCGAAGAACAAGTCTCCTTCCTCGAAACCGGCACTAACTGCGGCTATGGTAGCGGTGCAAAAGCTTCTTGGTAAGCGGCTTTCGTCTGCGGCGAGGCGGTCCTCCTCAGCGATTGACGTCATCTTGTCGCCAGCTGCTCTTGCTCCAAGCTCATCATAGCGAGTACCGAGGTGACCCGTATCTGAGAGTTCCGTGGGAGAACTGCCTCTGCTCCGCAGGCTAGAGCAAAAGGTATCGGCGGTGGCTTGATTTGGCGTGCGTCGTCGACCAAAGAACCACGGCTCCTCAATCCGATTCTTCCGCTTTATGCGACTGTCAGTTACGGACTTGAGCCCTCGCAGCAGCATTGCCCTCTCCGCTTGACAGGTGCTTCCGGATGAGCAACATAAGTGAAGCGAACCTTAAGCGCCAAGATCTTGGACGTCTTGCATGAAGGTCTTGTTCGTGAATTGTGTTGCCATTGTCGGTGATGATCCTGTTAGGAATCCCAAAGCGGCAAACAATGGACACTGAAGAACTTGACTGCTGGTATCTTGTCACCTTCCTCCTTACTTCCACTTCCGGCCACTTTGTGAACTTGTCGATTTTTAGCGTGCAAGTACTCAAAGCTCAGAACCTTCGGGAAGGGGCAGGGATGTCGCTGAGCCCAGGAATGAAAATGGCCAGGATAAAGGGATCGTCTGGAGAGCTTGAAATTTGTTGGTATGTCTGCTTGGAATGGGCTGCACGCTTCACACTTGGTTACTTGTGGAGTTGCATCACGGAGAGCTGTCGGCGGAAGAAACCTTGCCGGAAGCTTTGCGGCAAGTGCTCTTCTTGTAATGTGGTGACCACATATGCCTCCATGTATCTACGCAATAGCGACTTATCCATCTTCCGGTGAATACACTTCAATTTCACACCGTTGAGTCTTCTTACATCACAGCGTGTTGTCGACAAACTGATACATACTTGACTGCTTGACTACTCTCTCAGCTTCTTCTTGCTCTTCGGAAGTTCTCACATCTAAGAGAAATGGGCGATCTGTTGTGCCCTGCATCATCTGGAGCTTGCGGCTCGACAACAAGGACTAAAGGCATCATATGCTGCTATGGGAACATCAGCTTAAGCGCCAAGAACCTGCGGCTCAGCGGAGCTTGATGTTCCGGCAAGCTTCCCGAACAAAACTTATCGGAGCATCGCTTCAGCAGAAACAAACCCACGGGCTTGTGGGAGACGGTGCTCCTCGGCACTCTTAGTGTTGATCTTGGGGACCTTGTGGCGGCGGCTTGGATAGCTTCGGTAGGGAAGTAATCACCAATCAACTTCCTCTTCTTATTACTGTCCGTTGATGATGGTGTTATGGTTGGTTGAGTCAGCTTGAGCACAAAATTCATGGTTCCACAGTAACTTGAGCAGTCTGCGCGCTTTACGAGCCATCAACAATATCATTACGAGCTCTTGGAACATGTTCCATTTGTAAGCTTGTCAAAGTGTTCTTCTAGCTTTCTCACTTCATCAGCGTAGGCTTCCATCAACGGACTACGATAATCTTTGTTTACTTGGCGGACGACAAGCTGCGAGTCACCCACGACAGCAAGCTTCTTGATCCCAAGGTCTACCGCAATCCACGAGACCGGCAAGCAAACCTTCATACTCTGCTTGTTGTTGTTTGTTGCTTGCTCCTTGGGAAAGTGCATTTGGACTATGTACTTGAGGTGTTCTCCGGTGGAGTGCGATGCGACGTACGCAAACTGCCGTGGCGCTTGACAAGAAGGCACGTCCAAAGTACATCGACCACTCTTTGCTTGCCTCCTTGGCGAGGATGCTTTCGTCTCTGAAATTTCTTAAGTCTTGCGTTGGCGTCCATTCTGCTATAGACTACGCGGTGCCACCTTTGGATAGTTGAAGTGCTTTCAAACTTGAGGCCAAAGCTTGACAGTTCGAGTGCCCACTCGACAATCCTGCCTGTTGCTTCTGGATTTTGCAATATTCTCTTCAGTGGAAGCGAGTAACAACTGTGATCTCGTGCTTGGAAGTAATGGCGCAGCTTTCTCGAGGCCATGAGGAGGCGAAAAGCAATTCGTACACAGAGTACCTTGACCTAGCCCCCTGCGAGAAGGGAGGCGACAAAGTACACACGCTGCACCATCCTTTTACTGTCTTCTACGCCAATCCTCGCGCGATCCAATCCTTGTCGGGACCAGAGCTTGTCGGTGAAGCCCCACCTTGTCGCTATGGATGCATCTGCCTCAGTTCTGGCTCATCATCTGCCTCCCTTTCCGCTACTAACATGGCACTAACCACTTGATTGGTTGCCGCTATATATAGCAGCAACTTCTCTTGTAGCCTAGATGCGACAAGTATTGGAGTGGAGGGCAGGTGCCTCTTTAAGTCCTGCAGCATGACCTCCGCTTGAGTCCATTTCATTGGACCTGCCTTTTTCAAAATCTTGAAAAATGGCGGTGGCGCTTCGGCCGAACCTAGAAGATAAACCACTTTGAGAGCATACATAACAAGCAAGTCATGATACATCCTTAGCGCTTTGGTGCTTCAATCTGCTCAATAGCCTTGATCTTGTCGGGATTGGCTTCAATTCCTATGAGACACGAAGAACCGAGAAGCTTGCGGAAGGGACTCCAAACACGCACTTCTCGGGGTTGAGCTTGAGAGTTGATCTTGCGCTGATTTGCAAAGGTCTCATCTAAATCTTGAACGAGTTGCTTTGTCCTTGCTCTTGACCACTATGTCATCCATGTAGGCTTCACATTTACGTGCATTTCACGGCTCAAAAGCGTCATGGACTACTCTTGCAAGCGTTGAACCGACATTCTTTAGCCCAAAGGCATCCGTACAAAGCAGTAGGTGCCACATGGGGTGATGAATGCGGTTTCTCTTCATCCTCTTACGCCATGAAGATCATGATATCCTGAATATGCATCAAGAAATGAAAGCAAATCACATCCAGCCCGTGGAGTCAACAATCACTGATCGATCTTGGCGGCAAGCAAATGGGTCTTTGGGACAAGCTTTATTAACATCTGAAGTCAATACAAAGTCTCCATTTCCCATTTGCCTTGCGAACAACTACGGATTGGCCAACCGCGTGGGATGGAGCACTCCTCGACAAGGCTGCTGCTTCCAACTTCTTGATCTCTTACGCAATGAACTCTTGGCTCCACTGCACCTTCCTGATTTTACCTTGATGGGCGCGCGAGACGGACAGACTGAGTGGTGCTCAATTACCTTCACAGGAACACGGGGATGTCGGGCGGTTGCCATGCAAACACGTCGGCGTTCGCGCGAAGAAAACAGCGGCGCCTTCCTATTTAGGGTCGAAAGTGGCGCGATGGTGAAGGTACCACCGGTGCGTCCTCCTTGGCGGGCACCTTCTTGGTCTTGGTTGAGCTGCCATCATCTTCTTGCACTTGCGGTGGAGCTCGATGGTGCGTCCTCGGCGGTGGCGCGCACTCGAAGAGTGCGCTTGCGGAGTGGGCATCGAGCTCTTGCGGACTTGGTCTTCTTCTTCCCGGGGAGCTTCGATCGGCTAGTGATTTGCTATCGGTTGCAGCTACTGCCTCGGTAGATCTTGTCGTAGTAGATAAGAGCATCCTTCTTGTCGCCATGGACAGAAATGACACTTATCGGGCCTGGCATCTTGAGTAAGTTGTATGCATAATGAGAGGCTGCCATGAACTTGGCGAGTCTTTGGACGGCCGAGTATCCATTGTAGGCAATGGAAAATCAGCGGCGTCAAAGCGTGACCTTCTCGAGTCTGAAGTTTAGTTCACTGCCAAATCATTCCAACAGCGTGATCTTCCCTTTGGCTTGCTCCTTCCTGGGTTAATTCCTTGGAATGTGCGGTCTCTTGAGCTCGGCTGTCGGGGATCTGAAGCACGGAGCACAGCGGATGAGATCAGGTTTAAGCCAGCCCGCCGTCAACTAGCATCTTGGTGACCTTGAGGTTGCGGATAGTTGGGTGAGACCAACATCCGTGAAGCACCGACCCATGATTATCACGATCATGGGTGGTCCTCAATATCAAAGATGATAGGCGTCTTTGGACCATTTCAAAGGCTGCGTGACTCTACGGATGGTTACTGCATTAACCTCCGCATCCGCTGGCTTGAGTTGGCGGTGTGAGGTATGCAGAAAACTTACCGCCCGTCAACGAGAGGACCTCTGTTACTACTACGAAACTCCTGCTCGTCGGCTTCGCCGTCTTCCATATCTTCATCGTCGCCGTCGTCTTCATCCTTGTCGCGGCCGTGGGGAGTCTGTCTCCTTACATTTGCTTGGCTTTCTGGCGTCCTCCCGGCGGGTCGCTTCTTATTAGCTCCCCGGCACCTTCTGGGCCTTCTCCTTATCGCGCCTCGTACTTTCGACTGCGCTATTCAACAAGCTATCGACCTTCTTGCAACTCTGGAGGTCATGGCCCTTGGTGCGGTGGATCTTGCGGTCTTGTTTGTTGGAGCTATCACCGCTTGCCGGCGGCTGCCGGGTTTTGCGATCGGTGCCAGCGGCAACCTCCTTGCGGAGCCACCAACTTTGGCTTTCTTGGCGCACCACCGTTGCGGACTGCTTTCGAAACTAGTACCTCTTTGCTCTTCTTCCTTGGTTGTTCCGCCGACTCTTCTTTGCAGGCGGTCTCCTCACTATCGGATCCGCTTACGCATTCTCTCCAGAGTCTCCTCCCTTCCTCAACACGTGCACACTTGTCGGCCGGGGCATACAGCTCGGCGTCCTTGACTTTGCATCGCCATCTCCTCCCTCATTCTGCGGTTCCGCGCGTTACGATGAAGCGCGCGATCACTGCGGCGGGTGGACATCGAGATGTTGTAGTGCATGCAGGCTGAACCTCTGGATGAACTTGCGAGACTCTCCTTCCTACAGGCGGCGAGATGAAGGTCACTCTCTTGCCATGAGGTTTGTGGCCTTTGTGAAAGCGCCGACAATGATGGCATAGATCTGCCAAGAAGATATGGAGCTGTCCGGCAAGTGCATGAGCCAAGATCGACATTGGGCTTGAGCACCGGTGAAGTAGTTAGCGAGGATCTTGTCGTCTCGCCCCGGCAGCTTGCACCGCAATGGTGTAGATCTTGAGGAACTCCGACGGGTGTGTCCTGCCATCGTACTTCTCGCTGTCGGCTGAAATTTTTCTTGTCAGACCCTTTGGACTTGCCGCAGCTCACGAGTGAGCAGGGGCAACCTACGCGTCTGACAAGTCACTGGTTCCCCTGGCGCTTGCATGTCGGCACGGGCCCGGTAGCTGGTCGGATTGACGTCGGCGCTTCTCTTGGCGCTCGATGCGAGTTCGAGCATCTTCTTGTTGCCTTTCACGAAGAACTTGGCGCTGGTCGCGTCGAGCTCGTGGATCCGACGCAGCGGTGGAGTGCTGTCGAGGTGGATCCGGCGAGTCGGCGATCTTAGCCTTCGGGATGGAAGTGCATGGTGGTTGCACCCGCAGGTCTCGTCGCCACCGGCTCGTGCCTTGTCGTCCGTCGCGGCAGCGATATGCCGTTGCCGCGGAGCGTCGCCGTTAGCAAAGCGATGAGACTACGAATGGTGGCCCTCCATTAAATCGACCTTGTCGGCCGTTGGAGGGTAATCCGAAGCGATTGAGCTCGCGCCAAAGCTTCCGCTTAGTGGTGGCGGCAATGCCGAGCGGTGCAAGGCGGGATATGCTCGGACTTCTAAATATGTTAGAAGGGCGATATCTCGTCGGCGACCGTGCCCTTCGCACCGACTTGTTGGCGCGCGCTGTTCTTGGCGTCCACGGATCCACCAGCTCGATCTTGGCCCATGACGCGCATGGTGCTGCGAGCACCATGGCGCTGTCGATCCGCGCCTATTGAGATGGGCGCGGTGCGTATCCGGATGCGAGTCTGCGCAGCCTTGTCCTTGGACTTGGCAGCGTCATGAGCTCCTCGTCAACGCCCGTTCTTCGCGGCGTCTTCCCACCACTCGTTAGCTCCGGTGGTGGTGGGTTTGAGCGACGGCTCTGCTGCCGCGAAGCCTTCTTCTTTGGTGGCATGTTGATGAATGATGAAGATTTCGCTCGTGTGAGCGCGGATCAGGTTCACACAGCCTCGGCGCCCTACGCGCGCCAAAGATGTCGGGAAGCTGATCGTGACCCACGAACACCTATGGGACGGCGGACCGAGTCCCTTTTGGTTTGGTGGGGCGGAGATTACGAAGAGCGGATCGGCGATGCACCGAGCGGTTTACCCAACCGAGCTCTCCGGAGATAATACTCTCTGCTGCTTATGCGATTGGATTGTGTTCTTGCTAGGGAGCATCGAGAGCTACAAAACCTAGCTTGAGTGTTTCTAGTCTCGAATGAGTCGAACCTGCGAACCCCCTCTCGTTGCGCATGGGCCTCCTTTTATAGGCTCAAAGGGGTCACCACAGTGTTAGCGTAAACAAGGGCAAAATGGGAAAATGAGTTGCGGTTGGTACAGCTACTTTGTACAATGTATTCTACCTAACTCGTGACAAGGGACAAAAGCATTAAATGCCCGTCCATGTCGCCTAAGCAGTCTGAAAAGGGACCGTCGGGGCACCACCGCTTGCCACGATGGCACCTGTCGGCCGCTTACCGCTGCTCTCCGGCTGGCTGCCGACCTCTTGACCTGCGCTGGAATGGCCCCATGGCGACACGTTGGTGGATGAGCTGGAGGCGGAGATGAAGAGGTTACTGCGCGGCAAGCACCTTGCGCTGCTGAATCCTTGTCGCGCCGGGAGCTTGTCGCTCACCAAGCCTTCCGGCAAGCTCCTCTTGCCGGGGTCTTGTCTTCTGCGTGCCTTGGTGGCCTTCCGGCAAGCTCCTCTTGCGGGCCTTGTCTTCTTGGCTTAAATACATTGTTCTTGAATGGCTCCAAAGGAACCACGGAGGACCTTGGCGGTCCCTAGGCAGCCCTGCCGGAGTCTTTGCACTGCCCGTGCATGAGTTGGGATACGAGGTACCCTTACTCTAGTACTCCGACACGGGGTCCTGTTCATAGGGAGGGTGTGGCGTGCATAAGCAGGACTCCACGGGATACTTTTCATCTCCATCGTCGACCCTCTCCAGGTCTCCATGAGCTCTTGTTCATCAATCGTCGACCTCCTCAAGCCTCCACTGCAGTGTTCATCCACGGGCTCTGTTCATCCAGCATCCACCGTCGCTTCTCCCCTGCTCTGTTCAACCAGCCCTCTCCATGGGCTCTGTTCAACCACCCCTCCACGACTCTGTTCATCCAGCCCTTCACCGTCTCAGTACATCCAGCCCTCCATGGGGTGGTCCTGTTCATCACCCTCCATGGGGTCCTGTTCATCCAGCCCCAACCGGCTCGATCGATCGAGGTCTGTTCATCGAGATGCAACACCACGAGTCGTGTTCATCCACCCCACGAGGCTGTTCATCCAAAGCCCCACAATGCTCACTATTCATCTAGAGGCAGTATCGATTGGCTTCAGTTAGTAGCAGTAGCGAAGGAATTGCTCGATCTGGTTCAGTTAACAGCCATCGATCGATCGCTCGGGTTCAGTAACGCATAGCCTGTAGTGTGATCGCTCAGGTTCACTTAGAGCCCAACGCCTTGCACCCACGCTCGTGCGTGTACGAGAGAAACGCGCATCGCTCGACCCCGACCACCCACCGTAACCAGGAACACCCCGATATTTTCCTCGCCCTCGCTTCTACCATGGTTTCTTCCGTCATGGACGGCCCAAAGAATGTCATGCAGCTGCGTCTCCGGCCCGCCAGGGACGAAAAGCCCATTTTCTCATGATTTTTTGTCATAAGTAAGAGCCCACTACATCTATGATGATACCAGGTTTTGTCACAATTATCGTCATAGAAGTGTCATAAGTATGACAGGAAAAAAATTCGTTCGCCCAA
>JAHIAM010009452.1:0-12457 GCA_021605205.1 Aegilops longissima
GGTGACAGGCTTGCCTGGCGCCTCTTGATTCTCTCCGGCCGGGAAGGTCCGTTGGGATAGCACCTCGTCGTCTCCTTTGGCCTTGGGAGAGTAGGGCGGCGGTGTCTCGCTAGCCATCTCCTTTGAGTCCAACGAACCTCTTGCGAGGATCGCTGGGAGCTGTTGTGGGCGGACTGCAATAGCATAATTTTGAAGGAAATATGCCCTAGAGGCAATAATAAAGTTATTATATATTTCCTTATTTCATGATAAATTTTATTATTCATGCTAGAATTGTATTAACCGGAAACATAATACATGTGTGAATACATAGACAAGCAGTGTCACTAGTATGCCTCTACTTGACTAGCTTGTTAATCAAAGATGGTTATGTTTCCTAACCATGGACAAAGAGTTGTTATTTGATTAACGGGATCACATCATTAGGTGAATGATCGATTGACATGACCCATTCCATTAGCTTAGCACCCGATCGTTTAGTATGTTGCTATTGCTTTCTTCATGACTTATACATGTTCCTATGACTATGAGATTATGGAACTCCCGTTTGCGGAGGAACACTTTGTGTGCTACCAAAGCGTCCTAGCGTAACTAGGTGATTATAAAGGTGCTCTCGGTGTCTCCAAAGGTACATGTCGGGTTGGCGTATTTGAGATTAGGATCTGTCCTCCGATTGTCGGAGAGGTATCTCGGCCCTCTCGGTAATACACATCACATAAGCCTTGCAAGCATTGCAACTAATGAGTTAGTTGTGAGATGATGTATTCGGAGCGAGTAAAGAGACTTGCGTAGCAGATTGAACTAGGTATTGGATACCGACGATCGAATCTCGGGCAAGTAACATACCGATGACAAAGGAACAACGTATGTTGTTATGCGGTCCGACCGATAAAGATCTTCGTGGAATATGTAGGAGCCAATATGAGCATCCAGGTTCCGCTATTGGTTATTGACCGGAGATGTGTCTCGGTCATGTCTACATGTTCTCGAACCGTAGGGTCCTTGCAGCTAAGGTTTCGATGGCGGTTATATTATGAGTTTATGAGTTTTGATGTACGAAGGAGTTGAGTCCCGAATGAGATCGGGGACATGACGAGGAGTCTCGAAATGGTCGAGGCGTAAAGATCGATATATTGGACGATTATATTCGGACATCGGAAAGGTTCGAATGATTCGGTATTTTTGGATCGGAGAGTTACGGGAATACATATTGGGCCTTATTGGGCCATACGGGAAAGAAGGAAAAGGGCCTCAAGGGTGGCGCACCCTCCCTTGGTCTGGTCGAATTGGACTAGGGAAGGCGCCCCTTCCTTCCTTCTCCTTTTCCCTTCCCTTTCCTTCCTCCTACTCCTACTACTTGGAAGGGCTTCTAGTTCTACTAGGAAAGGGGAATCCTACTCCCGGTGGGAGTAGGACTCCCTAGGGCAGCCATAGAGGGCCGGCCCTCCCTCCTCCACTCCTTTATATCTGGGCGAGGGCACCCCATAGACACACAAGTTGATCTTTGTGATCGTTCCTTACCGTGTCGGTGCCCCCTCCACCATATTCCACCTCGGTCATATTGTGCGGTGCTTAGCGAAGCCTGCGACGTAGAACATCAAGATCGTCCTGCGCCGTCGTCTTGTGAAACTCCTCCTCGGCGCTTTCTTGGATCGGAGCCCGGGGATCGTCATCGAGCTGAGCGTGTGCCAAGAACTCGGAGGTGCAGATAGCGGTGCTTGGATCGGTTGGATCGGGAAGACGTCGACTACTTCCTCTACGTTAGCGTCAACGCTTCCGCTTCGGTCTCGAGTGACGTAGACAACACTCTCCCTCTCGTGCTATGCATCACCATGATCTTTGCGTGTGCGTAGGAAATTTTTGAAATTACTCGTTCCCCAACAAATTTACCATGTCAATACATTGAAATGGAGAGGCTGGACATACGGGTGTCGGGAGTCATGGCACTTCGAAGTAGCTTGAGGCTTGGTGTGGGGTGTCGCTCCGGACTGCTATCGGCGTCCCAGCCGGATTTGTCCATGAAGAGCCCTTTCCTTTTGGGCGTCCCGTCTCGGTTTGTGGAGGCTGCCCTCTTCCTCCTTCCCTCATCGGAGGAGGTTGTTCTCCTCCTCCTCCTCCTCGTCGTCGTCCTCGGGGACGGAGGCGGTCTCTTTGTCTTGGACGTTACGTCCAGTACCCTTCAGAGGTCCACCTTTGGCCCCCTTGGCCTTCTTCTCCGGCGCCTTGTGAGGCGCCTGCTCAGCATCTTGCCAATGCAGCGGGATGGCTGGCTCTTGTGCGCCCTCGATTCAATCGTGACACTAATCATGCACGCAAATGTATGCGATCAAGATCAAGGACTCACGGAAGATATCACAACACAACTCTACAAATAAAATAAGTCATACAAGCATCATAATACAAGCCGGGGGCCTCGAGGGCTCGAATACAAGTGCTCGATCATAGGCAGTCAGCGAGCAACAATATCTGATGGGACATATAGTTAAACAAGTTTGCCTTAAGAAGGCTAGCACAAAGCGGATACTGGATCGAAGAGGGCAGGCCTCCTGCAGGATCCTCTAAGCTACTCACGTGTAGTCGTCGGCGGGCTGCGTAGTATAGGCACCTCCAGTAGTAGTCGTCATAAGCGGTGGCGTCGGCTCACAGGGTCCATCGTGCAGTTCGACAATCGAGTAGAGGTAGGGGAAAAGGGGAACAAGGCAAGCCGTGAGTACTCATCAAAGTACTGCTTAAGCAAGGACTACACTACATATGCATGGATATATGTGTAAAGGGCCATATCAGGTGGTGAGCTGCGAATGCGGAATAAGAGGGATAGCTAGTCTTACGAAGACTAAACCACGGACACTGTCTTACAGCAGTGAAGAGGGACGATCTGAACTTCTCCGAGTAACATCACATAGCAATAATCCTACCGCGATCCCTGCTCATATCCTGAGCGAGAAGCGACCACGGTTTATCCGGCACTTGGAAGGGTGTGTTTTATCGATATCCGGTTCTAGTTGTCATGAGCTCAATTTACAACTCAAGTGGGTCACTGTTGCGAGTCACGGCTATTGAATAGATTAACTTTACTTCCTGCGGGGTCCACCATCTTACCCAACACGCTTGATCCCCATTGGCGGACCCTGCAGGTCATGCCACGACGCGGAAGATCAACACGCGGTCGTAGCCAGACGGCGACCGAGGTAACAGGAGGATCCCGAGGCGGGGGAACTTGCACTCCTCTTTCGATATATCCGGTTTGTGCTAGCCTTCTTATGGCACCTTGTTTAACTTATATGCGTACTCGAGATATTATTGCTTCCGGCGGCTTCGTCTATGATCGAGCACTTGTATTGAGCCCTCGGGGCCTGGCAGCCATGTATGATGCTTGTATGACTTTTTTATTTGTAGAGTTGTGTTGTGATATCTTCCGTGAGTCCTTGATCTTGATGGTACACATTGCGTGCATGATTAATGTCATGATTAGATAAAGGCGTCCTGAAGATTGGTATCGAAACCGACTACTGTAAGAATCCCCTTCCACTCCTTGGCGAAGTCGAGTCTAGACATTGCAAAAACTTTTACTAACTTGGTACAATACGCATACGAATTACGTGCATACATCCAATTAGTACTAGGATCTTTTACTCCTCGACCTTTGCTACGGGACTCCTGAACTCTCTTCTACTCGGGTTCAGCGATTTTACTAACTATCACTAGGATCCCGTGACCGCATTCACCCCAAAGTTGGATATAGCCTTAGTTGTTCTTGGAATTGTATTTGAGCAATTTCCACATCGTCATTTGACTCCTTTGAAGCGTCTTTGTTTCGGATGGAACCCGAAAAGGGACAGGTGAATGCGCCACACAGCAAGACCATTGGTGCCTCGGGATCACCTGCGGTGCTAGCCGAGATGATGATTCTCTCTGGGTTATCGGTTGGCACCCTGAGTACACCGTCTATGAGGGTAGTGGGACTATAACCGAGGCGATGCGCGCGCCATGATCCACCTCTACTCTCGGAGAATCTGAGTCCCTCTTGTCTTTGCACACCGCACATGGTGTTGGAGTGACTATCGATATGGCAGTCCACGATGCTGCTTATGCTTTGCTCGACTGCGTCTTCGTGCGAGTGTCGAGTTGGACACCTCCCCTTGAGGGCAGCATTGCTACTCGCGTGCGATGTTGGTGAGGAGGGTACTACTGCGCACTGCCTTCTCCGCGTCACCGAGAGAGCCCTTCTACCATCGAACTTTACTCATGCGCATGCTGATGGGCTGGATCGAAGCTAACAGAGCTCTTCATACGAGTTGTAGCATCACCGTCGGCACCTCTACCGTACTTTCGCTGCTGATGCCTTTATCGTCCGGAGAGGCTCGGCGTTCTGCGATCTATCACCCCGAACCGTGATGCCCCGGGGTGTCGGTTGGCGGGCGTGGAGGCTACTCCCCGCATAGCCTTTTACTGCACGGGGCGTCCGGATTCAACACCCAGTATCCGCGGCCCCAGGTCCTTGACGTGAGGACTGCTCCATTGCCCGCACTATCGACTTCGAGCTACTGACTACCTCCAGCGATTACCGGCGTGGGACTGATGTAGACTTGCTTGTTAGTGTTTGATGTATTCGCATGAGCACTGCGTGCCGCCTATGATGTAATAGTCTATGTCTTTGGACTCTATGTATCAAACTCTATGCATGATTCCTTTTGTAAGATATGCCAACTACTATGTAGTTCCCCATCATCTTTGTTTTTCGTTATGCATGTTTCATCGAATGATTCTTATCTTTTGCATAATTTCTCAAATGCTGAACTACCCTTTGTTATATAATAGCGGGGATGGATTAGGAAACCAGCTAATTATGGTGATAGTGGTGCCAACTTCCCACCACCACTGAGTACATGGCTGGTATGATCCAACAGCTCGAGATGAATCATGATTCATGGAGAACATGATGGCTCAGTTCCTACGCCCCAATATGAACCAGCACCCAAGCGGAACAACTCTGCGGGATTTCATACGCTGAACCCGGCGTGTACCGCAGCTCAACCCAGCCTGGATGCTGATGGCGGCTCCGTGACATCACCTATGAGATGGATACACTGATGTAGCCCTGCCGGCTATGTCACCTTTGCATCCTTCTTCTGAAGGACCCAGCTCAATGGTGGGACAGCCACGCGTGCGTACTCTGCCGGTTGGAACACTCATCACTGGCGGACTTCGAGCTGCTTCCGTGCCGCTTCATCCCTCAAGGGTCATGGACGGGAAGAAGCGTGAATTCATAACCTCACCCAAGGCACCAAAGGCGCCGAAGCTTCTCGGTGCGAGGTTCTTAGACTTGTCTCGCTATCTTTGAAGGATATTACAGTGATGCTGCCTTGAGATAGGGAGAAGTTAAGTGGCGGTCTTCAAACTGACATCAAGCTTCGCACTTCTGAGTGCGCGACTTTGCTGATTTAGCCACCTTGGTGAACAAAGCTATCAATGTCGGCAGTACTGCGAGGAATACCGGAGCTCTAACGAGGCGAGCAACCGTGACACGGGCTCATCTTCGGGCCCGTCCTCGCGGAAGCGCAAGATATGGATTCCCCAGCGGTATGTACCGGCCCGAATACACACGCTTCAGAAAGAACTATACTACACCCGATACGCCTATAACTAAGCAGTGAAGCTTCCAGCTCCACCACCCCAGCTCCTGTTCCACTCCCAATAATGGCTTGTGCTTGGTCACGGACAGCGAGAACCCGATGCTGAAGAATGCAACCAGAACCGGAATCAGTGGCCCTACAGCGGTATTTGGCAGGTGGAAACACCGAACCTCAACAACCTTTGCCAAGTCTTATGGGCAAGCTCAAGGCCAACCACGTTGATCTGAGCGAAGCTCAAAGACCAGCACCTTTCTACTTGTGATGGGTACACTCCTCGTAAATTCAGATACACGCATACATTTTATTGATTCAGGAGAATAGCATTCATTCGTATACGAAGACTTAGCATTAAACCGCGGCGTTAAGTGTGAAGAGATGAACTCTTCGGTAGTAGTAAAAACCCATTGGGACAATGTCAAACCTCCATGGTTAGGCGTCAGCGTCCCGTGGAAATCGAAGGATTGAATTCTATGCCTCCCCATTATCACGAAGGCGTCTAACATCGACCTCATTTTGGGGATGGATTGGTTGAAAGCGCATCTGGCGTCAATCGTTTGCGCCACTAAGACCGTCCATCGCTACACCCTTCGATGAAATAGTAGCTACAATGCTAAATGCGGTTCAAGATGCGAGGCAAGGCTCTATGCATTGGATGCATTGAGCGCCCGCACCCTCGAGGAATTGAAAACATTCACATCGTTGCGATTTCAAGGCGTTTTTCTGAAGAACTTCGAGGGATTCCCCTGCTAGAGCTGTCGAAGTCGTCATCGACTTGAAACAGGCACCACTCCTATAATGGCGACCCTACAAGATGCGCGCATGAACTCCTTGAACTAAGGAGGAAATCGATAAATCTCTTCAAAGCGGCTTCATTACGCCCAAGTTGCTCACCTTGGGAGCACCTTCTCTCTTTGTCAAGAAGAAGGATGGGACAAACCGATTGGTCCAAGACTACTGCGTCCTATAAATCAAGCTACCATTCAGAATAAGTATCCTCTTCCTCGGATCAATGATCTTTATGATCAAGCGGCTGGTTCGTCGGTGTTCTCGAAACTTCGACTTGAGGTTGGGTTACCACCAGATCCGTGTTCGTGAGGAGGATATCCCCAAGACCGCATTTGTGACTGCGTTATGGTTCATCACGAGTACACCGTCATGTCTTCGAAGCAACCAATGCTCCAGCCACCTTCTCTCGGTGATGAACTATATATTCATGGATTACCTCGACAAGTTTGTCGTGGTTTATCTGGATGATATCTGATATTCTCCAAGAATGAAGAAGAGCATGCTGAACATCTTAGTCTTGTCTTTGGAAAAGCCTACGAGAGCATCAACTCTATGCCAAGTTCTCCAAGTGTGAATTTTGGCTTCCGAAATAACCTATCTTGGGCATGTCATCTCTAAGGATGGTATTGCGTCAACCTGAAAAGAGTTCGAGGCTATTCTCAATTGGACTCCTCAGAAGAACATTAAGCAAGTCGGAGAAGTTTTCTCGGCCTGCGCCGACTATTGCCGTCGATTAAATGAGAACTTCTCCAAGATTACCCGAGCCTCGACTAACTTTATTTGCATAAGAGCGTCAAATTCCAATGGACGAGATATAGGTGTCGGGAAAGTTTCCGGGCACTCAAAGACAAGTTGACTTCTGCCCGATGCTAGCTCCTCGATACTAAGAAGGACTTAAGTCATTCTTTATGGCGCTTCTGCGTCAAGGTTTAAGCGGTGTTCTAATGCAAGGCGCAAAGTGGTTGCTTATGCCTATCGACAATTGCGCCCTCACGAATAGAACTACCCAGTTCCACGACCTCGAACTTACTACCGTCATTCATACACTAAAGCGTTGGCGACATTACCTTCTCGGTAATCGTTCTGAGATCTTCCACCGATCACCAAAATCTGAAGTACTGTTTACTCAGCGGACACGAACCTCCGTCGAGCGATGAGATGGAAAAACTGTTCTGAGACTTTGATTTGGGTATTCCTATCGCGAGCAAGGCTAATGTAATGGCTGATGCCTTGAGCATAAATCTTACTACAACCACCTTGAGGTTCACAAAGTTCAGCCCCTTGTTGAAGAATTCAGAAAGCTGAACCTCCATATTGTTCCTCCGGGTTTTCTGGCTCCCCTCCTCGGGAGTTCCGCAAGATGAATCTCCGTGTTGTTCCCGAGAGTTCCCTCTATACCACGGCTGTTGAACTTCAGATCTATGGGCACCATAAAAAGCAATGCGATTTGACTACAGAAGTCTACAAAGATTAAGCAAGACATCAAAAGGAAATCCCTCGTCCTTCACTATATGCGATGATGGCGCCTTGTACTTCAAAGGCCGCCTAGTGGTACCATGTAAGAAGGAAAATCTGAATGTGATTTCGAGAAGGTTATGAAAAGAAGCTCATGATAAGCCTCTATGTATCCATCTGGCGGTATTCAGATGTATCAAGACATTAAGTCGAGATTACAGTGGTCTAATGTAAAACAAGACATTGCTAACTATGTTCTTTGAGTGTGACGTTTGCCGTCGTATCAAGCGAAGTATCAAAGGCTGTCTTGAACTTCTGCAGCCTATCTCTATTCACGAATGGAAATGGGACCATGTTGAAATGGACTTACGTCTGGATTTCCCAAATCGCGAGAAAAGTAATGATGCTATTCTTATGCGTCATTGACCGGCTTTCTAAAGTTGCACATTTTAAAGCGGTCGAGAAGCGATCAACGCTAGTCAACTTACAGCGCTCTATATATGTCGGAATTGTTTCACTTCACGTTATTCCTTGGTTATCGAGTTCCGGACCGTGGCAGCTTATCACTTCAAGATTCTGAGCAAGTTTTCCAAAAATATGAGGACTCATTTATCTTTGATCTTGCGTTTCATCCATGATCCACAAAGGCAGAGTTGAGCGTGTCAACCAAATTCTAGAAGACATGCTTGAGCTTGTGTCGTTCCTTGACAGAAATGGGAGGAATCTCTCCATTATGCGAATTCTCTTATAATAATAGCTTCTAAAGCTAATCGAAGATAGCCCCCTTGAAGTGTTATATGGGCCGAAAGTGCGAACCCCTGAAGCTGAGTGGCCAATTGGCGGAACGTCCACTCTTGGTCCGGATATTATCAACATGCGAAGAACAAGTCCGCATTATTCGGCGAGAATCTCAAGGCTGCTTTCGGTAGCGTCAAAAGAGTAATTATGACCGTCATCACAAAGACATGGTCTATCAACTTTGGCGAAAAGGCCTATCTTAGCGTTACACCAATGAAGGGTGCTCACGCTTCGGGATCAAGGCAAGTTAGCTCCTGCTATATTGGCCCATTCACTAATACGGAAAAGGCGTGGAAAAGTGGCATATCAAGCTGGAGCTTAGTGAGACCTTTCTCCGGTTCACGGTGTATTCCACGATGTCTCAACTCAAGTGGCTTGTAGGGGACAATCCGAGCGTTGGACCGCAGAAGTGCTCGAATTACATTGGGACCTCTCCTATAAGGGTATCCGGTGCATTCACAAGCCAAAAGTTGCGAGCCGCTACTGCGTCGGAAAGCGATCAAGTTCCTCAAAGAATCCGATGGTGAATCACTCTGAAAGCAAACCACACAGGAGCGCGAGGATGCGTCTTGAGATGAATACCCGCACTCTTTCCTTCTACCTCCTAAATCTGGGGAATGAGATTTCTTGCGTAATCAGGAGGAGATTTGCCAACACGGGATGATTAAGCAGCGATAATCACCCGGTTATTGTTGCTAACCTCACGTTGAAAACAAATTCAAAACAAAGCAAGCGATAAAAGTTTCAAAAACTAAAACTAAAATGTTGGGGGTTGTCTAAAATAACAAACCCTAATTATGGTGGGGTGCACAAAATTTTGTAAAATGCTTTGACATTTTAAATAAGCTAAAGCAGGAAAAGAAAATAAAAAGAAAAAAAAAAGCGAAAAGAAAGGAATCTGCAGGCCCAAGCTGGGCGACCCTCCACAGCCCCAGTCAGTAGCCCAAGGCCAGTGCAAGAACCCCCCACCTAACCCCCTCCCTGCACTGGAAACCCTAGCCGCCCCCAAGCGCCCTCACTCTACTGTTGATCCCTTCTCTCTTCCTTTCGATCTGGTCAGGCAGTCCTCGTCCTCCCCTCATGGCCGCCCCCGCCCACCGTGATCGCCTCCGCCCCCCTGCGCCCTCTCCATGCCGGACCCCCTCACTCCCGCCGTCGCCCCAGGGCCTTCATGCCTGTGGATCGTCCCGACCTCCCCGCCTCACGGATCCCCTCCGCCGTGGACCGCCTCCCGACTCCTCCTGCTGGGTCGCCACGAACTCCCACGCCGCGCCTCCTAGACCCATGAACCCCCACGTGAGCTTAGCCTCGGCCCCTCGCTCCCTCTCCCCTCCGAGCCCAGCCGTGGCAGAGCCCGTCCCGGCCCGTCTCGGCTCCGAGCCGTCCAGCCACGCCCCCTCCCCACCCTCTCCTCCCCTCGGCCAGCCTCCCCCGCCCGTGCCCTCGCCCGGCCTCGCCTTAGCCTCACCCCCCTCTCTCCCGTCGGCAGCGCCTCGCGACCGGACTCCACCGTCGACCGCGCCCCTCACCCGACCTCTGCCCACCCAGGCCGGGTCCTCGCGCAGCCTTTGCCCGTGGCGCCACGCTGCTCCGGGGATGCGCTCGTCGCGCCCGCGACCTCGTGTACGCCCTTGGAGTTCTCTCCCTAGCTACTCCACTCCTCCGCCTTGCGCCCTCGCGGCCTCGCCTCGGCCCGGCCTCGGCCGACCCCTTCCTGCGCTGGCCCTGCCGGCTGACGCCCGCGCCCGTCGGCATCGCCTTGAGCTGCGTCAAAACCCGACCAGTTCGGCCTCGAGCACGCAGGCACCGCACCACTATAGCCCTATGCCCTTGAGCAGAGGGCCCGGCCTGAGCGTTAATTTAAAAAAAGAAGAAGGAAAAATAAATAATAAAACAATAATTAAAATATTAATTAATTAATTAATTAATTAGAGAATTAATTAACTTAATTAAACGAGTTAGATTAACCTAATCATTTAGTTAAAGCTAATTAACCTGTTTAATTACTATGAGTCGAATGACATGCAGGGACCCACATGCGAGGTTGACTCGATCAACCTGATGACTCTGACGTCGACATGACATCATCTGGCGTCATAAATACATTGAATTAATTAAATAATTAATTAAATTCTAGAAATTATTAAAATCTTTTAAAATCATATCTTTTAATCGTAACCGGTTAAAATATTTTCAACATGAAAGTTGCTCGAGCAGCGTGGCGAATCCGGATCTGGTCCGTTCGTCCCACCCCTAACCTCTCCAGACCTGCAACTTTTCCCCTCGGCTCCTCCGAAAACCCAAAACAAGGATTACTTTCCGGATGTTTCCCCTTAACGATACCCCCTCATACCACGTTAGAACACGCCTAATCGCTTCTTGGCATGTCATGCATCGATATGCATCCTTACTTTGTATTCATTGTTTCTTCCCCTCTTCTCTCATTGAGACACTGAGACCGGCGTTCTTGCTTGGCGTTCGATTCTGGTGTTGTGACCCTCTCTCTTGCCGAGCAACCGGGCAAGCCCCCCTTGATCACGGATATAGCCTACTCTTCTCTATCTGCTTGCATTAAGTAGTATAGCATATTCTTGTTTTTAATACTCCTATCTTCTTGCCTTTGTCCTTATTACCTCTGTTGTTACCTTGCAATCCTATATGCTTAGTATAGGATGCTAGTACTTTCATCTGTGGCCTACTTTCTTGTCATGCCGCGTGCTATACTATGGGCCGTGATCACTCGGGAGTTGATCACGGGTTATTACTTCTTATACATGATACATGTGAGACTAAAGTCGGGTTGGTGATGGAGCACCCAGAGTGGATCTTTGAGGCGGGGGCAGGGCAGTTGAGACCGCCTAGGGAGAGGTGGGCACTGCCCTTTCGGCGATTATTACTGCTGCAACGAGGTCTTGGTATTTGATCTGGGTTGGCTCTGAGCTTATCGCACTAACCATCTCTGGCGGGAGTAGTTATGGGTATCCGTCGTGGTATCGGGAAGCCTTGAGGCGTCGTGACGGGCGGTAGCCGGATTGGTTGGAGCCCGCTAGGCTGAGTGCCTTCCGGGCGTCCAGCGTCTTGAGTGTGCTTCGAGGCGATGGGCGGACCCTGGCGCTTAGGTTTGACCGGCGTGTTGGCCTCTGTTGTGCCTAGGTGGGGGCTGCGGCGTGTTGATCTTCAGGCGGGCATGACCCAGGAAAGTGTGTCCGCAAATGGGATCAAGCGTCTTTGGGTAAGATGGTGCACCCTGCGGAGTTAATCTATTGAATAGCCGTGATCTTGATGGGCGACTTGGAGTTGTACCTTGAGCTTATGACAACTAGAACCGGATCTTGGATAAAACACACCCTTCCAAGTGCGGATACAACGGTGGTGGCTCTCGCTCGAGGGATATGGCGGGGATGGCGGGTAGGATTATTGCTATGTGATGTTACTCGGAGGAGTTGGATCGTCCTCTTCTACTGTTGCAAGACGGTGTCGAGCGTAGTCTTCGTTAAGACAGCTATCCCCTCTTATTACGGCATTCGCAGTTCGGTCCGATATGGCCCTTTACACATATATCCATGCATATTAGTGTAGCTCCTTGCTTGCAGTACTTTGGATGAGTACTCACGGTTGCCTTGTTCCCCCTTTTCCCACCTCTACTCGATTACGCAGACGATGGAGCCAGGGCGAGCCACCGCCTTGGCGACTACTACTCTGGAGGTGCCTACTACGTGCGCCCGGCGGCGCCGAGGTACAGGAGGATCCCAGGCGGGAGGCTGCTCCTCTTCGGTTTCTTTGTC
>JAHIAM010009453.1:0-12926 GCA_021605205.1 Aegilops longissima
AATATGTTTGTGTGTGTGATATGTTTGTGAAATTGTGTGTGTAGCATGAGTTGACGCAAATTGTGCTTTTGATGTTTCTATGTTTTTAAATGTCGATTTATTTCGCTTCGCTAATTCCGGCAAACTCTAGATCCATATATGTCATATTTTAGGGAAGGTCATGCCAAATTTTTGTATGACTTTGATGCATGCATGCATTTTTATAATCAATTTGTTTATTATTACCGCAGAGTTGACGATGGTTAATGGAACGACAGGATGTGTGGTTGCGGCCTTGGTGCGTGACATGAAAGAAAATAACCGGACAGAGGTTTTATGTCCGTGTTAAAATGCAAAGGAATAGTTTGGCTCAACCCCATGACGATGGTCGTCAAAGCGCACTCATGACTGGTTTCATGGATGGCTATAATCGGTGGATAATTGAAGATGAGGATGACGATGTTGAGGATGCCGACAGGTGCAATGATGACACGGGCAAGACGAAGAGATGATCGATAATGGCGGGGAAGAGGCCGGACATGGCGGCGGAGAAGGGGCCGGACATGGCGGGCGAAGAGAACGACATGGACTCCACGCAAGCAGAGTTTGTCGGTACTAAGTTCAATCATGCGACCTCATGTTCAAGCATTGCTTCGCAAGGAGACGAGTATCGAGAGAGTTGCTTTAGAGAGGAGGCTAAGCTGGAGCAACGGTGGTAGACTCAACACTCCATTGTATGATGGTTGCAACTCGAGGTGACCCGCTTGAGTTTCACGCCCAACTCCCAAGACGGGCTAAAAACAAATGGACCGACACTAGCCTTGATGAGCATCTCAAGTACTCTAAAGGATGTTCTTCCCACGGGAAATCTATGTGCTACTAGTGTTGATGAGGTTAAGAAGATCGTGGTGCCCTCTTGATCTGCCACACGAAGATACCATGCATGCATCAACGACATAATAATCGGAAGGAGCACGCGAAAACAAGTTGTCCGTGCAATGCTTCTCGATACAAGAAGGCCGAAGAAATGTCCCCGTAAAGTTGTATGGTACTTACCGATCACTCCCCGCTCTGGAGGTATTTTTAGATCCCAAGGAAGAAGCTAATGCGCCGCACGCTGAGAGGAAGAAGCCCGACGATGGAGATGATCCAAGTCGAGACACGGAAGGATGGAAGCCGAGAGACCGCTGAACAGCTTCTATCGGTATTTTGAATGTGATGCAAGGAACATCGTGATCGGTGCGTACCGATGGCATGAACTGCTTACAACCGTAACACCAACCATAGCACATGGCCCGGTTTGTATGGATGTATAACCCCTGGTTGTGCATGAAATCAAGTACATTCACATGAGCATGCTTATTCAAGGGCCAAACAACCAGGAAATAATATTAATTTGTATCCGGGCTACTTCAAGAGGAGTTACACGTTATGGAAAACACCGCCAAGACATGGGACGCCAAAAAGCGTAGTATTTCAACATGAGAGTCATACGATCAATACAGGCAGGACTATCTTGTTACAGATATGTGGCAGGCCGTGTGCCATGGATATTGCGGATGCACGCGTGCATGGATGATACAACGCCCGGCAGCTAACGCCAAGGAAAGATGGCGGTCCGGAAAATCGTACATGGGGCATCAAGATGGCTTGAACAGACGCACCCGTGGAGATCTATTCAATGGTCACATCGAGCATCGAGGACCCCACGTAGCGGAGCGGTGCCGAAATCGATGAGCTGTTGAAAATCGGAAGGAGTGCCTCGCCGAAAGACGATGAGAAAGGCGCCGAGCCGCCGTGAAGGTATGGAAGACGAGGTCTGTGGTTCGGGACTTGAGTATCGCACAAACTCGATACACCTCATTGCCTTTGATCAAATGCATATCTGTAAGAATGTCCTTGAGAGCTTGCTCGCAACACCGATGAACATGCCGGATAAGACCAAGGATGGGCCAAGGCAAGAAAAGACTTGCAAGATTTGAAAATCAGGGAAGATTCGCATACGCGCTCGTAAAATGTCGACGAGACAGAGACGGAGACAGAGGCATGGGAGAAGAAGGGCAAGAAAATAAAGAAAGAGGATTATCGCCCCTTCTGCTTCACCTTAAGTCAGCCGAGATCAATCAATTCTTAAGTGCCTTACCGAGTCAAAGGTTCTGCCATCGTAAGATAAGCGTATATCTAGACACCGAGAAAAGGTTCAGCGGATGAAGTCTCATGACTGCTTATGTGATGATGACGCAGATACTACCTGCCCTTAGAGGGATAATGGGAAGCGTCTGCGACACGCTTATTGGTCTCTAACTTTTCGACGAATCTCTCGAAAAGTCGACAAGGTGAAGTAGCTCAAGGCTACAGAAGAGATCAAGTGATATCGAATGAGATTGAGATGTACTTGCCCGCCGTTTTGACGTGATGGTACATCCGTGTGTCCATATTGTGGATGACATAATAGACCGGGGCCATCATTCTCGCACAACATGATGACATTTGAGAGGATGAATGGGATCATCAAAGGATTCGTTTCAATACGTCCCGTCCGGATGGAAGCATCAGGCTATTTGGCACAAGAGTGCATCTCTTTCGTGAGAATTTTATATATGGCGCAGACCAGTCACCGTTAGTGTTGGTTTGCCCATTAACAAGCATGATGGAGGCTCAAGGAGATGGTCACTGCAATGGTCGCAGGGAACCGCACGGCATACTCGATCGATGCAAATGACTTTGACAGAGCAAACTTGGTAGTGCTACAACACCTAGACGAGGTAGATCCTTTCGTGGCACCGCACAAAGAAATTATCGCAAAGAAGTATCGGACGGGGGTATGCAGATGGACGCCGATGTTACTAGAGAGCACAACTCCACTTTCCGCATTGGTTCAAAGAGCATATTATTGCTAATCCTGAGGAGGGCTCTAAGGACGGATTGCTCATATACGCTTTAGCACATGGCCCTCGCCAACCTCAGAACCTATCGTGCATATGATATCAACGGATACACGCTCTACACGGAGGCCAAAGATATGGACAGTGATGATCGTAACTCTGGGTGACGATGGAATGCATGACCGGCAAGACAACGGTGCAATCGAACGATTTTATGGAAGGGTCGAGGAGATCTGGAGCTTGACTACTGACTGCACAACACGACGATTTATGTTCGGTCGATGGGCTAAGAATGTCGAAAGAGAAAGCCGATTTTCACTACCATGACTATACCCGACGCCAAGAGCGCCACCGTGAACCCCGCAAAAAACGAGCCATGGGTACACGCTAATCACGCGACACAATGCTTCATAATCGACCCGCCAATCCCAAATTGTCGGAGGAGAGGCAAAAGGAACATCATTGAATGGATGGAGTCGCCAACGAGGAAGATTATGATTAGTACGGCAACCTAATGAGGGAAGATGACGATGATGATGAAGTATACGCCAAAAGAAGAATCAATACTACATTACCTAAGAAAATCGCATCTATGGAAAAGGCAAAGTCACAATGAGGGGCTCAATTATTCTTCGATTTAACAAGAAGGGAAAGAAGTGACTCAAAAACTAAAACGCCAAAGACCGAGGAAACGATGTTATCGATAAATGATGTATATATATATATATATATATATATATATATATATATATATATATATATATGTATATATATATATGTTCCTATTTTGTATACACACTTAGCCATTATTATGCATGGGTCCAATGATTTGTAATATATATGTTCCGATTTTGCATACATATTTAACCGCCAAATGATGCAATATATATTCTCCTTCACTGCCCCTCGAAATAAAAAGTGGATAAAATAAAGGAAAATAAAAGGAAAACTCGGGTGAATTAGTAGTAGCGATTTCGTAAAGCGCCATACCATCAAGGTAGTAGCAGCTGCTTTGCCCAAATGCATCACACGTCCCACTTAACCCAAATTTCACTCGCCTCCGCCCATCCCGCCTCTTCCCCCAACACTCTTCCCGTCAGACAGGCCTCGATTCCCGGCCGCCTCGACCAAGGCCGACGCTAGCCTCGACCTCGCTCTGGCCTCGACGCCTCGATTCCCGACCCCGGCGCTGGTTCTGATCCCGCCTCACCCCACGCCAAGGCCGCCTCGATTCTCGCCAGGCCTCGACTCACCCGGCCTCCTTCCTCCGCTGCTGGCCTGCCTCGCCTGCAGACCTCTATAAACCCCTCTCTCGCTAGGGTTCTTCTTGCTAATTTACTTATGTTTTAGTTAGGCAGTATGTTAATTAGGTTATCTATTTAGTTATGAATTTAGCTAGGTTTCAAAATTAGCTGAATTTATATGCAAATTTGAATTGGACATGTGATATGTGCATGTCATGTTTGGAAATGATCCAGTTGCCTATAACGCCGAATGTTGATTCAGCCCGTGAATTTCAGCGCCGATATGTCCATTTTTAGCAAAGGTCATGCCGAAATTTCCCGTGAATAAAGGAATGATTTGTGCTACATAGTTATATCGAAAGTGCACATAGATTCCTTTTATGTCATTTCTCATTTATTCATACTTTTAGAAATAAATGAGGACACTTAATCATAGGAAACATGTTTAACAAGAAACCGGCCTTCTGACCAAGATGCATTTAGATGGATTATGAGGGTGAACAAGAGTACTCGACTATTTGACGCTAAGCAAGTTTTGCAGGTCGGCCTCGATGATGGTATCGACGCCGACATCGACACCGACAATACGCCGACATCGATGGCGGCACCGAGACCATGTGCCGCCGACCGAGAAAGCCTACTAGCCTCAAAGGATCCAGGATATCCGGCATACGCTGCTCGTGTGCCCGAGGGAAGTGCTAATACGACACACGGCCCGGAGGTGTTCTTCCTGCGGTTTGACCATATCTTTGAGATGTTTCGATAAGGCGCTCGATTTACTATCGTCCGCTTTTGCTACATATGAGTCTGCCATTATGAGTGAAGAAATTTCGCAAATCTTTGTGGCGAACCTGCATTACATGCATGAGTCTTTCTTGAGTCTCGCGACTTTGAGCGTGAAACTGCTAGGGAGTACTCTCCAAACTTCATGGTAAAGAATAAGGACCGGAAATTGTCCTCGCGCTTTATCATCCAAAGTAATCAGTTCCGACAACCTTTTCAGACATTTCAATCATTCCTTCTCTCATATGGTGAATTGTTGGGGAACGAGTAATTTCAAAAATCTTACGCACACGCAAGATCATGGTGATGGCATAGCAACGAGGGAGAGTACCACGCACTGTGAGACCGTAAGCGGAAGCGCTATAACAACGCTGCTGATGTAGTCGCACGCCTTCACGATCCGACCGATCCAAGTCACCGAACGCACGGCACCTCCGATTTCAGCACACGCTCAGCCTGGCGACGCATCCCCGGCCCGATCCAAAGAAAGCGTCAGGATGAGTTCTGGCCGACGATGGCGCAGGACGGCGATGATGCTCCATCGCACAGGCTTTCGCCTAAGTCCGCTGACGATATGACCAAGTGGAATATGGTGGAGGGGGGCACCGCACACGGCTAAGGAACGATCCAGAGATCAACTTCTGGTCCATGGGGTGCCCCGCCCCTGTGATATAAAGGAGCAAGGGGGAGGAGGCTGGCCCTAGGAGGAGGCCAAGGTGGGAGTCCCATAGGACTTTAGTCCTAGTAGGATTCCACCTCCCTTGTTGGAGTAGGAGAAGGGAAGAGGGGAGGAGAAGGAAGGGGGATGCCTTGTCCACCCGACCAGAGGGGGGCGCATGCCCTCCTTTGGCCTCCTCTATCTCCGTATGGCCCAATAAGGCCCATATACTCCTGCGATTCCTGTAACTCTCCCAGATTCAAAATAATTCAATCACTCGAACCTTCCAACTCCGAATATAGTCCAATATATCGATCTTTACGCCTCGACCATTTTGAGCCTACTCGCCATGTCCATGATCTCATCCCGACTCCAAACAAACTTCGCACATCAAAACTCATAAACTCATAATATAACCGTCATCAAACCTTGTTGCAATGGACTTACGGTTCGAGAACTATGTAGACATGACCTAGAACTATTCTGGTCAATAACCAATAGCGGAACCCGGATGCTCATATTGGTCTTACATATTCTAATAAGATCTTTATCGGTCAAACCGCATAACAACATACGCTGTTCCCTTTGTCATCGGTATGTTACTTGCCCGAGATCGATCGCCGGTATCCAATACCTAGTTCAATCTGCTACCGCAAGTCTCTTTACTCGCTACGTAATGCATCATTCTGTAACTAACTCATTAGCTACATTGCTTGCAAGGCTTATAGTGATGCATTACCGAGAGGGCCCAGATACCTCTCCGACAATCGGAGGACAAAACCTAATCTCAAATACCAACCCAACATGTACCTTGGAGACACCGCAGACTTCTTTATAATCACCCAGTTACGTTGGATGTTTGGTAGCACCTAAAGTTCCTCCGTAAACGGAGTTGCATAACTCATAGTTACAGGAACATGTATAAGTCATGAAGAAAGCAATAGCAACATACTAAACGATCAGTGCTAGGCTAACGGAATGGGTCGTCAATCACATCATTCTCCTAATGATGTGATCCTTAATCAAATGACAACTCATGTCTATGGCTAGGAAACTTAACCATCTTTGATTCAACGAGCTAGTCAAGTAGAGGCATACTAGTGACACTATGTTTGTCTATGCATTCACACATGTATTATGTTTCAAAGCATAATTCTAGCATGAATAATAAACATTTATCATGATATAAGGAAATAAATAGTAACTTTATTATTGCCTCTAGGGTATTTCCTTCAGCCTCCCACTTGCACTAGAGTCAATAATCTAGTTCACATCATCATGTGATTCAACACCAATATTCACATCTCATGTGATTAACACCCATAGTTCACATCACATGTGACCAATACCCAAAGGGTACTAAGGTATGATCATGTTTTGCTGGAGAGAAGCTTATCAACGGGTTCATCATATTCAGAAATGTATGTATTTTTGCAAATATTCTATGTCTACAATGCTCGCACGTAGCTACTCTAGCTAATTGCTCCCACTTTCAATATGTATCCAGATTGAGACTTAGAGTCATTTGTATCAGTGTAAAAAGCTTGCATCGATGTAACTTTTACGACGGGCTCTTTTATCACCTCCATAATCGAGAATATTTCCTTAGTCCTCACTAAGGATGTTCTTGACCAATGTCCAAGGATTCACTAGATCACTATTGTACTCCCTTGCCAAATTTAGAGCAAGGTATACAATAGGTCTGTACATAGCATAGCATACTTTATAGAACCTATGACCGAGGCATAGGGAATTACTTTCATTCTCTTTTCTATTTTCCGCTGTGGTCGGATTTGAGTCTTACTCAATTTCACACCTTTGCAAATACAAAAGAACTTTTCTTTGATCGCTCCATTTTGAACAACTTCAAAATCTTGACAAGGTATATACTTATTGAAAAAACTTATCAAGCGCCTTGATCTATCTCAATAGATCTTGATGCTCATTATAAGCAGCTTCACCAAGTCCTTCTTTGAAAAACTCCTTTCAAATACTCCTTTATGCTTTGCGTATAATTCTACATTATTTCCGATCAACAATAAGTCATTCATATACTTATCGAAATGTTGTAGTGCTCCCACTCACTTTCTTGTAAATACAAGCCCCAAAAGTTCAGATAAAACCATATGCTTTGATCAAATCATCAAGCATATATTCCAACTCCGAGATGCTTGCACCACCATAGATGGATCATGGAGCTTGCACATTTTGTTAGCCTTTAGGATTGACAAAACCTTCTGTTGCATCATATACAACTCTTTTAATAAATCCATGAAAGAATGTAGTTTTGACATCCATTTGCCAGATTTCATAAATGTGGCAATTGCTAACATGATTCGGACAGATTTAAGCATCGCTACGCTGAGAAAATCTCATTGTAGTCAACACCGTGAACTTGTCAAAACCTTTTTGTGACAAGTCGATCTTTGTAGATAGTAACACTACTATCGTGTCCGCCTTCCTCTTGAAGATCCATTTATTTAACATGGCTTGTCGATCATCGAGTAAGTCAATCAAAGTCCATACTTTGTTCTCACATGGATCCTATCTCGATTTCATGGCCTCAAGCCATTTCATGAATCTGGGCTCATCATCGCTTTCTCATAGTTCAGAGGTTCATCATGGTCTAGTAACATGACTTCCGTAACATGATTACCGCATTCACTGTGCGGATCTTACTCCGAAGACCCACGAGGTTTGGTAGCAACTTGATCTCAAGTTTCATGATCATCATCATTAACTTCCTCACTAATTGGTGTGGAATCACCGAACTGATTTCTGTGATGAACTACTTTCCAATAAGGGAGAAGGTACAATTACTCTCATCAAGTTCTACTTTCCTCCCACTCACTTCTTTTCGAGAAACTCCTTCTAGAAAGGATCCATTTTTAGCAACGAATGTTTTGCCTTTTAGATCTGTGATAGAAGGTGTACCACGCTTCCTTTGGGTATTCTATGAAGACGCACTTCTCTGATTTGGGTTCGATCTTATCGTTGAAAACCTTTCATATAAGTATCGCAAGTCCAAACTTTAAGAAACGATTACTTAGGTTTATTGCTAAACCATAGTTCATACGGTGTCATCTCAACGGATTTAGATGGTGCCCTATTAAACGTGAATGCAGTTGTCTCTAATGCATAACCCCAAAACGATAGTGGTAAATCGGTAAGATACATCATAGATCGCACCATATCCAATAAAGTGCGGTTACGACGCTCGACACACCATTATGTGGTGTTTCATGTATGGAGCTGTGAAACTATTCCACTTTTGTTTTAATTGAAGACCAAACTCAGAACTCAAATATTCATCTCCACAATCGATCGCAGAAACTTTATTTTCTTGTTACGATGATTTTCCACTTCACTCTGAAATTTTGAACTTTTCAACTATTTCGACTTATGTTTCATCAAGAAGATATATATATCCGCTTAAATCATCTCGTGAAGGTCGAAAATAATGATATTTCACATGGCATCAACACTCATTGGATCGCATACATTGGTATGTATTATTTCCAATAAGTCAAGAGTTCGCTCCATTGTTCCAAACAACGGAGTTTCAGTCATCTTGCCCAAAAGGCACGGTTCGAAGCATCAAATGATTCATAATCAAGTGATTCCAAAACCCATCAAGATGGAGTTTCTTCATGCGCTTTTAATCGATATGACTCCAAATGGCAGTGCCACAAATAAGTTGCACTATCATTATTAACTTTGCATCTTTTGGCATCAATATTATGAATATGTGTATCACTACGATCGAGATCCAACAAACTATTTTTATTGGGTGTATGACCATTGAAGGTTTTATTCATGTAAACAGAATAACAATTATTCTTTGACTTTAAATGAATAACTCAGACATAATAAACATGATCAAATCATATTTATGCTCAACGCAAACGCCAAATAACATTTATTTAGGTTTAACACTAATCCTAAAGTATAGGGAGTATGCGATGATGATCATATCAATCTGGGAACTACTTCCAACACTCATCGCCACTTCCCTTCAACTAGTTTCTGCTCATTCTCAACTCCTGCTTCAGTTACTTCTCTTAGCAACCTAACCAGTATCAAATACCGAGGGGTTGCTATAACACTAGTAAAATACATCAATAATCAGATATCAAATATACCTTGTTCACTTTGCCATCCTTCTTATCCGCCAAATACTTGGGGTAGTTCCGCCCAAAGGACAGTTCCATTGCAGCAAAAGCACTTAGTCTCGTGCTTAGTCCGCATTGGGCTTTTCACCGAGTAGCAACTTGCTTGCCGCTCTTTGAAGTTCCCTTCTTCCCTTCCCCTTTCCTTGAGACTAGTGGTCTTGTCAACCATCAACACTTGATGTTTTTCTTGATTTCTACCTTCACGATTTTAGCATCGCCAAGAGCTTGGGAATTGTTTTCATCATCCCTTGCATACTATAGTTCATCAAGTTCTAGTAACTTAGTGATGGTGACTAGAGAATTTCAATCACTATCTTATCTCGAAGATTAACTCCCACTTGATTCAAGCGATTAAAGTACCTGCATAATCCGAGCACATGCTCACTAGTTGAGCGATCTCTCCATCTTTTAGCTATAGAACTTGTTGGAGACTTCATCTCTCAACTCGGTATTTGCTTGAAATATTAACTTCAACTCCTCGAACATCTCATATGGTCCATGACGCTCAAAACGCCTTTGAAGTCCCGATTCTAAGTCGTTACATGGTGCACTAAACTATCAAGTAGTCATCATATTGAGCTAGCCAAACGCTCATAACGCCTCAGATTCGCCCAGCAATAGGTCCACACCTAGCGTGCATCAAGGACATAATTTTCAGGCAAAGAATGAGGATAAACTCAGATCACGGATCCAATCCGCATCATTGCTACTAACATTTTTCAATACAATTTTCTAGGAACACATATAAAAACATAGGGAAGCAAAACATAGGGAAGCAACAACGCCAGCTTTTGATCTACAAATATAATTTGCAAAATACTACCAGGACTAAGTTCATGATAAATTAAAGTTCAATTAATCATATTACTTAAGAACTCCCACTTAGACAAACATCCTGCCTAGTCATCTAAGTGATCACGTGATCCAAATCAACTAAACCATAACCCATCATCACGTGAGATGGAGTAGTTTTCAATGGTGAACATCACTATGTTGATCATATCTACTATATGATTCACGCCGACCTTTCGGGTCTCCGTTCCGAGGCCATATCTGCATATGCTAGGCTCATCAAGTTTAACCCGAGTATTCCTGTGCAAAACTGGCTTGCAACCGCTTGTAGATGGACGAGAGCTTATCACACCCGATCATCACGTGGTGTCCGGGCACGATTTAACTTTGGCAACAAAGGCATACCTGTGGAGAACACTTGATAATTTTAGTGAGAGATCATCTTAAAATGCTACCACAATCAAAGAAAGATAAGATACATAAAGGATAAACATCACATGCAATCAATATAAGTGATATGATATGGCCATCATCATCTTGTGCTTGTGATTCCATCTGCAATCACCATGATCACCATCGCCACCGCGACACCTTGATCTCCATCGTAGCATCGTTGTCGCCTCGCCAACTATTGCTTTAACGACTATCGCTACCGCTAGTGATAAAGTAAAGCAACATGGCTTTTGCATTTCATGCAATAAAGCGACAACCATATGGCTCCTCAGCTACGATAACTCGTTACAAAACATGATCATCTCATACAATAAAATATAGCATCACGCCTTGACCATATCACATCACAACATGCCCTGCAAAACAAGTTAGACGCCCTCTACTTTGTTGTTGCAAGTTTTACGTGGCTGCTACGGGGAGCAAGAACCGTTTTACCTACGATCAAAACCACAACGATAGTTTGTCAAGTTGGTTGTTTTAACCTTCGAACGACGGGCATACCACCTCGTTCAACTAAAGTGAGAGAAGACACCCACCGTCACCTTTAAGCAACAAGTGCTCAAGGGTGAAACCAGTCTCCGGGGCGCACGTAATGTCGGTCCGGGCCGCCATCTCAAAGATCCTGAACCAAAGTATGACATGCCGGTAAGCAGATGACTTATATCGCCCACAACTCACTTGTGTTCTACCGCATATGACATCAATGCATAAAACCAGGCTCGGACCATCGGGGAACGAGTAATTTAAAAATTCACGCACACGCAAGATCATGGTGATGGCATAGCAACGAGAGGGGAGAGTATTGTCCACGCACCGTGAGACCGTAAGCGAAGCGCTATAACCGGTTGATGTAGTCGACGCCTTCACGATCCGACCATCCAAGACCGAACGGCACCTTCGAAGTTCAGACACGCTCAGCTCGGCGCATCCCCGGCCGATCCAGAAAGGTGGATGAGTTCCAAAAGACGGGCGCGGGACGGATGATGCTCCACCCGCAGGGCTTCGCTTAAGCCCGGACGATTGACCGGGAATATGGTGGAGGGGGCACCGACACGCAAGGAACGATCCAGATCAACTTCGGTTCATGGGGTGCCCCCCCGATATAAAAGGAGCAAGGGGAGGAGGCTGCCCAGGAGGAGGCACGCCAGGTGGAGTCCTACTAGGACCCCCTAGTCCTAGTAGGATTCCACCTCCTTGTTGGAGTAGGAGAAGGGGAGAGGGGGAAGGGAAGGGGCTCCCTTGTCCAATTCGACCAGAGGGGGCGCAGCCTCCTCCGGCCTCTCCTCTATTCCGATGGCCCAATAAGGCCCATATACTCCCGGCAACCCGAATTCCCCGACAAAATACCCAATCACTGAACCTTCCAACTCCAATATAGTCGTCAATATATCGATTTTACGCCCACCATTTCGAGCCTCCTCCATGTCCATGATCTCATCCGACCAACAAACTTCGACATCAAATCTCATAAACTCATAATATAACCCCATCGAACCTTGGCAGGATTACGGTGAGAACTATGTAGACATGACCTAGAAATTTTTGGTCAATAACCAATAGCGGAACCTGATGCTCATATTGGCCCTACATATTTCAAGATCTTTATCGGTCAAACCGATAACAACATACATTGTTCCCTTTGTCATCGGTATGATTGCCCGGATTCGATCGCGGTATCCAATACCTAGTTCAATCTCGCTACGCAAGTCTCTTTACTCACAAATGCATCATTCGAACTAACTCATTAGCTACATTGCTTGCAAGGCTTATAGTGATGTGCAAGAGAGGGCCAGAGATACCTCTCCACAATCGAGGACAAAACCTAATCTCAAATACGCCAACCCAACATGTACCTTGGAGACACCAGTATCTTTATAACCCCTTGCCAGGATTGGTAGCACCCAAAGTGTTCCCCCAAACAGAGTTGCATAATCTCATAGTTACAGAACATGTATAAGTC
>JAHIAM010009456.1:0-11883 GCA_021605205.1 Aegilops longissima
GCCTCCTTTGGGAGCTCCGCCAAAGTGATTGCTTTCAGTAAGCTCTTCCTCATAGCTGTCAAGGTTGATCTTCCGCTCGCCTTCGCCTTCTTCGAATAGCTTCGCTTGCAAGCCGTTCTGCTCCTCGACCTCAGCCTTCTCAAGGATGAAGGCTTGCGCTCTTGACAAGTCGCCCCGCTCTTACGCCGTCCGGAGAGCTTCTTGGTTGGCGTCGCGGAGCTCTTCTGGCGCTTCTCCATTCTGCTCCGCCCTCGCGACAAGTGCTTCCGGGACTCGGCTTGGCTTGTCGGTAGCGGTAGGCGACAACAGCTTCTTCAACATGCTCCTCCTCGGACTCGCCCGTGCTCTTTGCTTGGCGCGTCAACCACGACAACCAGCGAGCGACAGCTCTTCGTCAAAGGTCTCCCCTTGACCGGCGCCACAGGCTCGGCCCCGAGGGAGCTTGATGAAAACGCCGTCGCCCGGCCTTGAGATGCGGGCTGGGGCTCTTTGGACCCTAACGCTGCATCGGTGGCGGAGGATCGGCGCGGTGTAGCGCTGGCACTCTGCTGACCTCGGTCGTCGATGCGATCGCCGGACCCTAGCCCTTTGCGGCGGCAGCCTTGGCGGCCTCTTCGCGGCGGACCCGCCGGCACCAGCCTCTTCCTCCATGGCGGTGGCGTCATGATCGCCGCGTCCTCCTCGCCCGGCGACCTCGGTCTCCATCGGCTCTCCGGAGATGGATCGGCGTCGAAAAAGAAAAAACGATCAAGCAAATGTTGAAAAAAGCGAAGAAAAAGAATCCAAGGGAAATTTTCAAGCAAGAAGATTACTGCGATGGGATCGGCAGCCATGGTCTCAACCACGAAGGATCTTGGTGATGTCCCTTGGCGGAGAAGTCTCCTTGCGGAACCGCTCCCTTCGGAGACCGCTCCCTTGGGAGAATTCTCCCTTGGCGGCGTGGTTGAAGCGAAGGAATTTGGGAGGCGGCTTGGGCACTCTGATGAGGCTGCTCTGCTCCTACAAAATCAACAAGTCGGATATTAGCAAAGGAGCACCCATGTCGTAAACCGTAAAGTAAACAATATACTTCTGGTGGGGGCTGTGGCTGCTTTGAGAAGGGTTGCGGGTCCGACAAGGGGTCTCGAGGCGCTCCTCCATTGCCGGGGATCGTCTTGATGACAACCACGGGTCTTGGCTCTCTTGACGCTCTGAGCCAGCGTCTGAAAAAGGAAGAGTTGAGAATGAAACCGTCAGATACAAGACAAAGCAACCAAATTGAAGAAATACAAGCCTGACATAGAGACTTACTCTTCTTTTCTTCCTCGTCGGAGCTGGCGGAGAGATCAAATTCGGCTCGCCTCCGTCGAAGGCGGAGGTGGGCTCTCTTGACCCGCTTGGCGGGGGTGCGTGGCTGAGAGGATCCGCCTCGGTTTTGCGGCGGTGTGGGCGCTCCTTGCTGATGCTAGCCCTGGAAGGGCGGTCGCCTGCTCTCTGTTGTTAGCCCGTCTGCCGCCCGTCACTTCCCGACCTTGCGGAGGCGCCTTCTTGAGTGGGGCTCGGGCTCCGCTCGCCAAGCTACTGAAGGTGTGGAGGGGCGCCCTGGCCGGACTTGCTCGGCTCAACCGGGCTCAGCCTGCTCCTCCTCGCCGGCAAGCTCCTCTCGTCGGCAAGGCTTGCCGCCTCTGCTCCTCTGCCTCCTCCGGGGTGAACCCAGGCGCCCGTGGCGAGTCTGCCCCCTCCTCCCAGCTGTGGCAATTCGCTGCATCTCGGCGTCGGTGGTGTCGCGGGTGAGCCACTACGCTTTCGTCGGCGGATCGTCACTTCTTCAAGCTATCGAAGAACTGCTACGGCGTCGTCCGCGAGGCTCTTGCCGGTTGGAGCGATCCATGTGAATCGCACAAGGGCATCATGGTGCGGATCTGTCGGCGAAGAATTGTTGCACAAAGGCGACTCCCTTGGCAACATGAACCATTGGGGTGATCGGGTCATGCTTGAACAACTCCGAAGCATTCGTCCAACTCCAAGGCGGTGAAATTCTAGTTGAGGCCAGGCGCAACCTCATGATATCCGCCGGGTTTGGAACTCCCAAGCGGTCTCCTCCTCTCCTGCAAGGGAAGCGTCTGTGGCGAAGGAAATCTCGCCAAGCTGCGCCTCTCGATGAAGTTCGGCAAAAGCGAGCGGAGGATCGAATCACGGCAATCTTCAACCTAGCATCTTGGCGTAAGTTGCTCCAATCGTTGCCGCGCACTATTGGGTTGGTATTTGAGCGGAAGGGCTGCGGGTTCTCCTCAACGATCCAACACCAATCGGCTCTCCACTCCTCCCACTTGCTGCGGAGCTCTCCTTCGAGATAGGATTCTTTCTTGCCGATCCACGGAGATCCAAGCAATCCCTCCGGCAAGTGGCTCTCCTCTCGGCAGGGCATGAAGAAGTGGCGAAAAGGGCTACGTTTGGGTGGACTCCGACAAAGTTTTTAGCAGGTGTCGAAAACCGCCATGTCGAGAACAGCGTTGGGGGTGAAATCAAGGCGAAACCCGTAGGTGTTCATGATATCGCAAAAGAACTTCGAGAAAGGGCCAGAGCCAATAAAGAAGCCTTGAAGGTACCCGCTCGAAGCTGACTAAATCTTGGCGGGAATACCTTCATGCGGGATCGCCGCGTCTCCGTCAACGAGAAGAGGTAGTAGCCCTCCTTAGCTCCTTCGCGTCGGAGGGAAGCCGCTCCTTCGCGGCGCCCGACTGCTGCGCCTCGGCCGACTTCCGCCCTTCCCTTTCGACTTCGAACCATGGCGGAGGTGGTGGAGAGGCCGGCGGCGTTGATGGCGTTGAGTGGCGATGGCGGGCGTTGCTCTCTTGAGCTAGAGAAGAAGGGGAAGCGGCGGTGGTTTTCAAGATGGGACAACGAATGGCGGGTGGGCGACCTGCCCTGTTTTCCTGTTTATAAGGAGGAGAGGCGGACGTTCCACTTTTCAATTAAAAGCCCCACGATCTCCCCGGCGCCCCGTTAAGCGTCTTGTTAATGGGGGCGTGGTGGGTCGGGCGATTCAGCGGTGATCTGGGCGCGTGCCGTGCCTTATTTTGGGCCTGGCCCAACAACGCTTCGGCCCGTGTGTGGCCCGAGCAGGGGCTCTGTCCGATTATACTAGGTAGGGGTACCCTAGTATCCCGAACTTCGTGCCGGCGATTGCGCACCCAGCGGCGAGGCTTGCCTAGTGACCGCCAAGGTCCTCCATGGTTCCGAACCATTCAAGAATAAAGTATTTAAGCCAAGAAGACAAGGCCCGGCAAGAGGAGCTTGCCGGAAATACTCAACGCGAGAAGACAAGACCCGGCAAGAGGGCTTGCGGGAAGATGTGGCGACAAGCTTCGGGCGACAAGGATTCAGCACGGCAAGGTGCTTGCGCGTGACAACTCTCTTCATCTCGCTCGGCTCATCCACCAGCGATAGCCATGGGGCCATTCCGGCGTGCGTGTCGAGGAAACTGTGCAGCCGGGGAGAACAGCGATGGCAGCGAGGGTGCCATCGTGGCATCCGGTGGCGCCCGCGGTCCTTTCGCACTATTTAGGAGACGAGGGCGGGCATTTAATGCTTTGTCCCTTGCCGTCGAGTTAGGTAGAGTACCTTTGTACAAAAGTATTGTACCAACCGCAACTCATTTTCCCATTTGCCCTTGTCTCGTTGCCACTTGGTGATCCCTTGAGCCTATAAAGGAGACCCATGCTAGCGTGGGGGGTTCGACTCATTCGAGACCGAAACACTCAAGCTAGGTTTTGTAGCTCTCCGTGCTCCCTAGCAAGAACACAATACAATCGGACAAGCAGCGGTGGGGTATTATCTCTCGGGGCTCGAAGCTGGGTAAACTGCTCGTGTGCATCGCCTCGATCTGCTCTTCGTGCAATCTCCCCCACCGAACCAAAGGGACTCGGTCCGCGGTCCCATAGGTGTTTGTGGGTCCAGTCCTTCCCGACAAGCTGCCGAGGCGATGACCCGTGGATCGAATGCATGTGTTGTATGAGATGCTCATGTTTGCACCGTGATCGAATTGTCGGTTGCGATGCCCCTCTTTTGCCATGCCAAACCCGTGGGAACCGGTTCAGGGATCACCCACCTTCTTTGCATGTTATGCGTCCACACTTTCTTTTGCAGACACCTCGGCGGTTGTCGGATCATCAAATATTGCCGTGGCACCTTTTCCGTTATCGTTGCCGTGGCACCTTCGTTCGCCATGGTGACCAAATGCTTCATAACATGCTCATGTCAACATTTTCATAAAATTGCATAATACTTGCATATGCCATCCGCATCATGATAACAACAATTAAAATGTTTAAAATTATTGTTGCGATAAATTGCTAAATAATATGGGGATTTTCGGAATTGTTGTTTGTGTTTCGGCCTCATTTAAACTTGCCTAAATAGGTAGTTTAATTATCTTCACCTTGCCATGATTAATAACATTTAATATTGTTGGGTACAAAACCGAGAGAACTAAATAATTGATGTGGTGTTTGTCAATATCAACTCGTTGCATATTGAGCTCCATAACTTTAGCATTGTTTGTTGCACTTTGCCATGCCATGCCTCATTAAACGGACATGCATCATACTTGGTTGTGCAACATGCCATGATTATGTGATGGTTGTTTACTATGTTGTTTGATTCTTTCGGTTTGCTTCTCTCGTTAACCGGTTTCATTCCGGAGTTGTGAGGATTCGTTCGACTACTTCCGTTCGTCTTCTTCATGGACTCGTTCTTCTTCCTAAGCGGGATTTCAGGCAAGATGACCATCACCTTGGATCTCATTACTATCATTGCTATGCTAGTTGCTTGTTCTTCGCTATCTTTCGTTACCTACCACTTGCTTGTCAAGCCTCCCAAATGCCATGAACCTCTAACCTTTGACACCTTCCTAGCAAACCGTTATTTGGCTATGTTACGCATTTTGCTCAGCCCCTCTTATAGCGTTGCTAGTTGCGGTGAAGATGAAGATTGCTCCATGTTGGATTATGTTTATGTTGGGATATCACAATATCTCTTATATTATTAATGCATCTATATACTTGGTAAAGGGTGGAAGCCTCGGCCTTATGCCTGGTGTTTTGTTCTACTCTTGCCGCCCTAGTTTCGTCATATTGGTATTATGTTCCCGGATTTTGCGTCCCTAACGGTTGGGTGATTTATGGGACCCCTTGATTCGCTTTGAATAAAACTCCTCCGCCAAGGCCCAACCTTGGTTTTACCATTTGCCTCACCCCACCTACTTTTCCTTGGAGTCGCTCTCTTGAGGTCATCTTTATTCTAGCCCCCGGGCGGTGCTTCTCTAAGTCTGGTTCGAACCGAGGAGCTGGGGCCACCTCGGGGCAACTTCGAGGGCTGGTTTTACTCGTGGTGACCTATCCGGTGTTGCCACGAGAGCGAGATATGTGCAGCTCCTCTCGGGATTGTCCGGTATGGTCAGGCTTTCTGGTCTTGTTTTACCATTGTTGAAATGTCTTGTAAACAGGATTCGGACTGATCGGGTCTTCTGGGAGAAGGAATATCCCGTTGATCGCGAGCTTATCATGGGCTAAGTTAGGACACCTGCGGGTATAAACTTTCGAGAGCCGTGCCCGGGTTATGTGGCGGATGGGAATTTGTTAATATCCGGTTGTAGTAAACTTGAAGTAAACTCTTCTAAAATACACCAACCGTGTGCGTAACGTGAGTGTCTCTTTTGGGGTTGATCGAGAGGAGAACACGGTTTTACAGGTTATGTCGGCGTAAGTAGGAGTTCGAGGATCACTTCTTGATCATTACTAGTTGGCGACCGTTCCTTTGTTTCTCTTTCGCTCTCATTTGCGTATGTTAGCCACCATATATGCTTAGCCTTTTGCAACCTCACCACTTTACCCTTCCTTTCCCATTAAGCTTTGCTAGTCTTGATACCCATGGTAATGGGATTCTTTGAGTCCTCGTGGCTCCTGATTACTACAACAACGATTGCAGTACAGGTTGTGCGATGATCATGGCGTGAGGCGATGTTTATCTTGTGTTGGAGTTCTTCTTCTTCTTTGTCGATCAAGGGATAGGTTCGGTGGCCTGGGCTAGAGGTGGATATTGTTTGAGTTTCTATTTATGATTCATCCGTAGTGGGATGTTGATCTTTATGTGGTATTGTTGTATTGTTGTATTCATGTGACATTGTATGTTATGTATGTATCCCCATCTATTATGTAATGATATCCACCTTGCAAAAGCGTCTTCAAGATGCGCTTCTATCATAGTGGGACCTTGAGTTCCTTTAGGATAGGAATTAGCATCTTAGGCGTGTTATGTTGAATCTGATTACCTTGACATCAAGATCTTTCCAGGCTCTCTAGTTTTGAGTTAGGGTGGCCAACCTTCTCAATCCTGAGTTGATGCTATCAAGTAACCCAAGCTGCTCCCTTTTCTTGAGAAAATGTCAGATGCCTCTGCTTGAGTTGGCATCTTGGGCGTTCTCTTTCCTTGCCTTCTCCTTCTTCTCTTGCGCTTGCAGTGATGGTTCATTCTCGATCATGAAAACTTGATTATCCTCAAAGTCGGGATAGAGAACCATGTGTTCCTTATCCAGAAACTTCCTGTGCCCATCTTTGAGTTTATCAACTCCTGAATCATGGGGCATATCCACGGCTCCTCTTATGGTCTCTTGTTGTCCTCTTGATAGTTTCAACTATGAGGCTCATGACTTTGAATTTATGAGGCACATCAAATATTGAAACAAATTGATTGCATGCCCTCTAATCATGTTGTGGTCACTGATTTGGGCAGAGTGTGCCTTAGGATCCAGTTGATCGTTGGCAGCGACGGAAGATAATGGCTGATCCAAACTTGAAAGTCTCAAGTGCATCATCAGGGATCTCCTTATACATCTGACATTGAGTTGTGACCCATCTTTTTCTTGGCATAAATGTCCAAGTCACCTTCACTTTCCTTGGGGCATTGATCGGACTTGCCCATTCCTCTATGGTTGGTGATATCTCGTTCCTTGGACATCAAACTATCACCAATCTGGATAGAAATGTGTTGTGGAGTAGAATTGCATAATGAGCTCGTCATTCCGGTTGTGAGCTACGCCCAACAAAATCTGCAATTCCACCGCCTTTGAAGTGTCATATACTCGAGGATAGTGTTCTGCGTTCTCCGAATGTAGGTCCGTCGACCCACCTCATATCACAAACTATGGGCTTCTTATCCAATAAGATGGTCTCATAGAAGTCCTGCTGCTCCTTTGTGTGGAACCTGTAATCTACAACAGTCCTTCTCCCGGTGGCATATGGATCGACTCTCCATAGCCTCAACCCTTGATCTCTCTAATCTTCATGTTCTCGGCACAAGATGAGCATCATTGTATCTGGAATCTTGGGCTTGAGTCTTGGCTCGACAAACTTTTGTGACTTGGGTCTGGCTCGAAACTCTTCTTCTTCCTCTTCCTCCATCATAGAAGGCTTCCCAATCACTCCATGGTCTTCTTAACCCTTTCTTTCCTTTTCTTTCCTTGACACGGGCTCTTTGGGTTGGGATTCCAAAGAAGCTTGAGTGGAGACTACGGCTTTGGACATTGGTTGTCTTCTGCTGGTCTTTTGATCTTCATTCGGGCTTAGCTTCTGTTGTTGTACTCCTTCTTGAGCACTTTCTTCTTTGGTGGCCTCATCCTCCAAGCGCCACATAATCTTCATCCTCGGACTCGAGGTCTTCTTCTTCCTTGTCCTTGTGGCAGCCTTTGGCAAGTCTTGGGAATTCCTGCTCCCCTCATCGAGCTGCTTGAGGGACTAGTGCCCTCACTCATGTGAATCTGCTCTTGACCTATTAAATGTCACTTTGGTGCGACATCTGCACTCCTTGTTGCTGACCCGTGAATGGTTATAGATGAGGTAGAGTGGATGAGCATCACAAAATGCAAAATTTTGCAAAGAATGATTAAAAAAGTTAGTTTAGTTTTCCCGGAAAGCATTTGGATCTACCGATTTTCAAACTCGGTGGTACGAAGCAGTTTGGAACCTAAACTAGTGAACTCGGTCGAGACCGAGTCACGATTCAGTACACCGAGTCTGCTAGGGTTTCACAAAGTTCTAAAATCGGTCACATCGATTTGTAATTTTGTGGCCGAGACTTACTAGTGCAATGGCGTTAGCCAAATCGGTGGGACCGAGTTTTTCAACTCGATGGGTCCAAGATGGTTTGGCGGAAACCTAACCCTAAATTTTGAATCACAACTATTCTAAGGATTGTTTTGTTGGATAGAAGTGTTTCAATAATGACAAGATGCATTATGAACACAATGTCTTTGAGAATCGAGCGAGGATAACCTTTGTGATCGAGTTCATACCCTAGTTGGGTGAACTGCTTCTGCTAGCGGAGGAGAATTCCGTTGGCCGGCGGAGACCAGCGGTGGGCGGCTAGCGGCGAAGTCGACAAGTGAACCTAGTAGGCAAGCGAGCTATCTTGTGAGGCGAGGAGTTTGGGAGAAAGTTTTCCAAAATTTGCTGTGAATATATGGCCCGACCTTTCGGTGTGACCGAGTTGATGTAACATCCCAAATTTTCAATTTGGAATGTTATACATTAGATCATCAATGCATATCATATTTTATTTGCTTTGGGTTTTGATCCTAGGAATTCTCATAACTCAAGGACCCACGGAGAGAGTTGAGAATTTTGTTATTTTCATATTTGAGTTTTCTCAAATTTTGAGAATAGGATCATTTGATTTTAATTATTTTATCATCGTTATTTCTATTACAAAAATATGAGAGAGGAATAAAATGACTTTCCCAAAATAAAAGAAATATTGAGGATTTAATAATAAAATCAAATAAGATTTTATTTTGGAGTTTTAGCCATTTTATTTGAATTTAGGAAAAACATGTGTTTTTCAAATTTTGCATTTAGGCCCAAATAAATGTTCATATAGTCAAACTTGATTTTAGAAGCGAGAAAAATTAATTGGGGTTTTTGGAGTCTATTTAGTATTTCTTTCGATTTTTTTGCGTGGAATTATTTAAAAGCGTGAACCGACTCGCCCGTGTTGGGGACTCCTTGCCGGGCCTTCTCAAGCCCGCCGAGCCGATCGGCCCGCCGCCGCCCGAAACCCTAACCCTAGCCCCCCCAGCCCGCCGCCGCCCGCCCGCGAACCACCCGCCCCCTGAACGCCCTCGATGCGGCTATATCTCCCCGATGTCGAAGCACGACTTAGAAACATAACCGCATTGAAAGCAATGTCATAAGTGAGGTAATCTTCACACAACCCGTAATACATAAGGAAGGAGATACATAGGCGGCTTACAATCGCCACTTCACACAATACATGAGTAAAGCATTACATCATCGAGATACAATCAAGGTCCGACTCGGAACCAAAATAAAAAGACTACCCCAAATGCTACAGGATCCCGATCGTCCCAAGCTGAGCTCCACTCTTGATCAATGAAGCGAAACAACATAATGAACAAGATCTTCATCGAGCTCCTCCTTGAGCTCGGGTGTTCACCTGCGGTTTCATCGGCACCTACAAACTGGTTTTGGAAGTATCGTGAGTCAGGGGACTCGCAATCTCACACCGTGAGATCAAGACTATTAAGCTTAAAGGTAGGACGGGTAGTGAGGTGGAGCTGCACAAGCGACTAGCATATATGGTGGCTACATACATGAAATGAGGCGAGAAGAAGGCAAAAGCAGGTGAACAACTATGATCAAGAAGTGATCCTAGAACAACCTCGTCAAGCATAACTCCAAGTGTTCACTTCCGGACTCCGCGAGAAGAGACCATCAGTTACACCTTGATTGGTGTATTTTAATTAAGATCAACCGGGTTTTCTACAACGGACATTAACAAATTCCCATCGCCTCATAACAGAGACACGTTTGAAGATAATACCCTGCAGGTGTCCCAACAACCCATTATAAGCTCTCACGATCACGAAGGATATTCCTTCTCTGGGAAGACCGATCGTCTGGAATCCGGACTACAAGACATTCGACGGCAATAAAACAAGACCACAAAGCCGGGATGTGACAAATCGATAGGAGCTGCACATATCGGTCTGGGCACACCGGATGAACACTAAATGCGCAGCGATACCCCAAGTTGCCTCGAGGGGCACTAAAGTGGCTCTAGTTTGGACCACACTCGGAGGA
This sequence comes from Aegilops longissima, assembly GCA_021605205.1. Taxonomy (NCBI): domain Eukaryota; kingdom Viridiplantae; phylum Streptophyta; class Magnoliopsida; order Poales; family Poaceae; genus Aegilops; species Aegilops longissima. The sequence goes on from JAHIAM010009456.1 coordinate 10,137, forward strand.
GAACGGCGGGGTTAAAATAAAGATGACCCTTAGTCGCAGGAACCCAAGGGAAAAAAGGCTTAGGTGGCAAATGGTAAAACCAATGTTGGGCCTTCTTTGAGAGTCTTATTCAGCGAACTGTCAAGGGGTCCATAAATCACCCAACCGTGTAAGAGCATAAAATCCGGAACATAACACGGTATAGCGGAAACTAGAGCGGCAAGAGTGGAACAAAACACCGGGCATAAGGCGAGCCTTCCACCCTTTACCAAGTATATAGATGTATTAAAAATTATAGAATATATGTGATATCCCAACAAGTAAACATGTTCAACAAGGAACAACATCTCCATGTTCAACAAGGAACAAAACTTCATCTTCATCGCAACTAACAAGCTATAAGAGGGCTGAGAAAGCGGTAACATAGCCAATCAGCGGTTTGCTAGGAAAGGATGGTTAGAGGTTTGACATGGCAATGTGGGTGGCATGATGAGCAAGTGGTAGGTATCGCAGCATAGGCATAGCAAAGAAGCGAGCATCTAGCAAGCAAAGATAGAAGTGAGTTCGAGGTATGGTCATCTTGCAGAAATCCATAAAGAAGAAGCGAGTCCATGAAGAAGACAAGCGAGACGAAGTCGAGCGAATCCTCACAACTCGGAGCGAAACGAAGCTAGCGAGAGAAGCAACCGGAAACAAACAAACAACATAGTAAACAACAAGAACAAACATGGCATGATGCACAAACAAATATGATGCATGACCGGTTTAAATATGCATGGCATGGCAATATGCACAAACAACACTACAAGTTAAGTGGAGCTCAATATGCAACGAGTTGCATATTGACAAAACACCACATCAATTATTTAGTTCACTCCCGATTAGGTACTCAACAATATTAAATGTTATTAAACATGGCAAGAGGTGAAGCACAACAAAACTACCTACCTAGGCAAGTTTAAATGAGGCGGAAACAACAAACAACAATTCGGTAAAACCCCATATGCATATTTCGAATTTGGTACTGTTCTGCCCTAAACACAATTTTAATGTTGTTAAACATGCAAAATAAGTACACCATGTTAAACTAGAATTTTCTACCCCATTTACATATATAATTTATTTAAATCGAGACTACGTTATTTAGTTATGAAATAAATCATTTTAGCATGGCATATTAGCAAATTTAAATAGACAGCAAGTTAAACATTTTAACATGGGATGAAAGTGGCATATTATTAATCTACACAATTTTCGAGCATATTACATATAAAGTTTGTTTAAATCCGATGCAGTTAATTAATTATTGATGCATGAACATGGAGGTTTTTACGCAAAATAGTAATTTCTTGGATAATTAGTAAATTAGTTCATGAAAAAAACAATGACTGGGCGAATCTGCAGGCTGGCCCAAGGAGGAAAACACGGGAGGCTGGGCTCACCCATGGTTGAGCCCGTTTGGTGGAGAGGGAGGCCGGAGGGCTGGGTTGGGCCTCGAGGCAGCCTTGTGGACAGGCTGGAGGCCTGGCGCAAGGCCTGGCAGCGCCAATGGCGCTCGTCCCGCTCCGGCGGAGACGAGACAAAGCGGGCGGCAGCGGTCAGCAGCGATGGGGAGGCGAGGCGGGCCGGTGCAGTCGGATCCGGTGGAGAGTCGTGGTGAGGACCCGTTCAGCGTCGGCGCGAGACCTAGCGGCCAGCTCTGGAAAAGAGAGAGGATCGAGAGAGAGAAGGGAAGGAAGAGGCGGGAGGGAGGCGCGCACGCGAAGCG
>JAHIAM010009457.1:0-33302 GCA_021605205.1 Aegilops longissima
AATCGGTCGGACCAAAAATCACAAAGAAGTTTTGGAAGTTTAAGTCTATAATGAATCGGGGACTCAGGTGCTCCTCACATAGAGTGGTTCGAATCGGACTTGATCAAATTTTGTGATGTAGCATGAATAGAGTTTGAGGCAGAGAAAAGCATATATAGCAAGAGAAGGTTCTTAGGCATTCTTGTCCATCCACTTGGCCGAAAAAGAAGCCAATCAATCAAAACAACAAGTGGATGTCCTCGAATGAGTAAAATATGCAACCAACATGCTCACACAATAAAATGGCAAATGAAATATGTGACAAAGCATGCACAACCAATTCTAGCATCTATCAAACAATTGGCGATGACTAGGTCATCTATATATGAGTATATTGACTTAGGAGTCAAATGAGAACATTTGATCATAGGTCATACTCATCGTTTAAGCTCAAGTGGGGTTACCACTTTTACATAAAGCATTTATGTGTTCACATCATTAGAGTTGCTTTGACTCAATTCTTAGAGTTAAGCTCCCCCTAGATGTGAGATCCCCCCTTAGAGGGATAAACTAACCTTGGGTTTTGTCGATGATGACTTCATGTAGGTGTTGAAGATGTGGATGCTCGAAGTTGATGTAGATCTTTTGGAGCAATCCTTTGGAGTGAGTTGCACTTTCAATACCTACATGGGTTAGTCCCACAAGAAACAAACAAGAATATCCATAGACATAGAGTGAAGTACACACAAAATGATGTCCATGAAAACATTAGGTTACCTTGTCCCTTGCCTTACCAACATGAGGGTTTGTGACTCCTTGAACTAGTGCAAGATATGGAAGTTGATTGCACTTGTCCTTGCCATAATGATATGAGTGAAGAATGTTGGCGGAGTCACCCTCAAGAACTCTCTAGTTCTTCTTCTTGGGATCCACACCATCTTGATGGGAATCCTTGGTGTAGTAGTTGTACTTGATGAAGTAGAACTTGGCGTAGTCTTGGGAACCCACTTCACCAAGGCCTTAGGTGCTTCTTCAAATGCATCAATCTCCTCTTGAAGCTTGTCCTTGCCTTTGTTCTTGTGGTCTTGTGGTGGAAGATCATCTTGTGCTTATGTTCCCTTGAAGGAAGTAGGATACTTCTCTTGTTGAGGAACAAACTTCGTCTTGGGGTATTGATCTTCTTCCCTCAACTCCATTGGCATTGAACTTTCGTTCAAAACCAACACCTTGATTCTTCGGTGTCTTCCTTGCTTGCGTACAATTTCCTCAATTTCTTACTCCGGCATGGCTCTTGTATACACCTTTCTCTATAATTCCCTTCAATAAGCTGTTTTCTTGCTCAAGTGTAACTTGGCTAAGAGGTTCATTAGTGGAATCAAGAGAACTACTAGAAGTAACAATATTGGATTTATCATTATTATTATTCTTTGCTAGAGGAAGAATCTTTCTTGTTCTTGTTACTAGACTTAACTTGAGGCATGTAAGTAGATAAGAGTAAGCATGGCAATGTAAGAAGAACTTTTCTTACGGAGATCATCATTGATTGCCTTTAAGAACTCATGCTCTTGCTCAAGATTGAGCTTTTCAAAGCGTAACTTCTCATGAGCCCTTAAAGTTCTCGATGATCTTGAAGATAGTTTCATGAGCTAACTTAAGAGTGTTTAGTTCTTTAGTTAGCAGCTCAATCTTCTCCTTATCATTGTCATTCGTTTCATCTTGATTAGCATGATTAATTGACGTTTCATCATAGTATTCATCACTAGAGTTGTCAACAAGTAAATCATCATCACCTAGCAAGTCATCTTCATCACTATTAAAATCAACATACACAAGGGTGTGTTACCTTAGGACCTTTGGCCATGAAGCATCTACCAATTCCTTCATTTGGTGATTCAAATATGTCGTAGGAGTTGGTTGACACAAGTGCTAGACCAGCAACACCTTCATCTTGAGTGTATTGGTCGGATGATAGCTTCTCTCGGAGTGATGGTGGTCGGGCCGGATACCCATTCACCAACATGAGCTTGATGTCTTAGTTTTGTGTAGCTCTTTGATGACTTGTCCTTCCTTTACGAATCCTTACTTCTCCGTGAGGGTCTTCATTCATATGATCATCTCTACTCCTTCTCTCTCTTGGTGGTGATTCTTCTCTTCTACTTCTTCTCTTGGGAGAATCTTCTCTTCTTTTGTAGGGTGTCGTACACTCATTGGAATAGTGTCCGGGTCTCCCACAATTGTAGCAATTGCGCTCTTGACTAGAAGATCTTTTGTCATTGCAGGACCTTGACTTATAGCTTCTTTCTTTGCTTCTACTCTTGTAAAGAATTTGTTGAAGTTCTTCACCATTAAGCTCAATTCTTCATTGAAGGTTTGTTTATCACTTGATGATGTGGGGGCTTCACATGAGGCTTTGTAAGCACCACTTGACTTGTTGTGAAGTTCCTCCTTATCCTTGAGTGACATCTCATGAGCAACAATTCTTCCAATGACTTCCGTTGGCTTGAGATCTTTGTAATTGGGTATCATTTGGATCAATGTGCACAGTATCATATTTTCCATCCAATGCTCTTAGGATCTTCTTGATGATGAATATGTCGGTCATCTCTTCACTTCCTAAGCCGGCAATCTCATTTGTGATAAGAGCAAGCCTAGAGTACATTTCAGCGATACCTTCACCATCCTTCATTTTGAACTTGTCAAGCTGACTTTGGAGCACATCCAACTTGGATTCCTTGATGGTCGGTACCTTCGTGCATATCAATCAAAGTATCCCAAATTTCCTTTGCATTCTCAAGGCGGCTGATTTTGTTGAACTCTTGGGGCACAAGCCATTGAAGAGGATATCACAAGCTTGAGCGTTGTATTGCAGACATCTTCAACTCTTCGCGCTAGCTTCAGCATTCGGTTCTATCATCAAAGAATTCACCTTGCAAACCAATACACACAATAGCCCAAGCGTAGTAGGGTTATGTCGAGAATATGCATTTTCATCTTATGCTTCCAACTAGCAAAATTAGTACCATCAAAGTAAGGACCTCTCGGTGATAATTTCCTCGCTAGGCATACCATACTCTCCTAGGTTGTGAAACCAAGGCTATGACCACCAAAAGCTACGGAAATCAAAGCGAATGGAGACCAAAGCTCGATACCACTTGTAGGACCTTGAAGTATGTATAGAGGGGTGATTAGACTACTTGACCTATAAAAACTTAACCTTTTCCCAATTTTAGGCTTTGGCAGATTTTAGCTATCTTTGAACAAGTCAAGCAATCTTCACATAATTCAAGAAAGCATGCAAAGAGTATATTGGCGGAAATTAAAGCATGCAACTTGCAAGAATGTAAAGGGAAGGGTTTGGAGGATTCAAGCGCAATTGGAACACGGATGTTTTTGTCGTGGTTCCGATAGGTGGTGCTATCATACATCCACGTTGATGGAGACTTCAACCCACGTAGGGCAGCGGTTGTCTTGAGTCCACGGAGGGCTCCACCCACGAAGGGTCCACGAAGAAGCAACCTTGTCTATCCCACCATGGCCGTCGCCCACGAAGGACTTGCCTCACTAGCGGTAGATCTTCACAGTGGCGATCTCCTTGCCCTTACAAACTCCTTGGTTCAACTCCACAATCTTGTCGGAGGCTCCCAAGTGACACCTAGCCAATCTAGGAGACACCACTCTCAGAAGTAACAAATGGTGTGTTGATGATGAACTCCTTGCTCTTGTGCTTCAAATGATAGTCTCCCAACACTCAACTCTCTCTCATAGAGTTTGGATTTGGTGGAAAGAAGATTTGAGTGGAAAGCAACTTGGGGAAGGCTAGAGATCAAGATTTATGTGGTTGGAATGGAATATCTTGGCCTCAACACATGAGTAGGTGGTTCTCTCTCGGAATTGGTAAGTTGGAAGTGTAGGTTTGTTCGATGGCTCTCTCCACGAATGAAGAGGAGGTGGAGGGTATATATAGCCTCCACACAAAATCTAACGTTACACACAATTTACCAAACTCGGTGGGACCGAATCAACAAACTCGGTCGAACCAATTTAGTAAACCTAGTGACCGTTAGGGTTTTGATTGGGGCTGACATGCATCTCGGTAGGACCTATATGGTTAGGGTTAGGGCATAACGTAATCTCGGTGAGACCGATTACACAAACTTCGGTGAGACCGAATTTGGTAATTAGCTAACGAGAGAGTTGGTCGGAGTAAACTTCGGTGGGACGATTAGCTCTTCGGTGAGACCGAAAAGTTCTGAAAGGAAACAAAGAGTTTACATTGCAATCTCGGTGGGACCGATTGCTCACCGGTTAGACGAAGCGTTCTGAAGGGAAGCGAGAGATTACAATCCCATCTCGGTGAGGCCGAGATCCCTATCGGTGAGACCGATTTGCCTAGGGTTTGTGGCGTTGGCTATGACATTTGAACTCGGTGGCGCGGATAGAAAGAATCGGTAGGGCGAGTTTGGCTTTGGGTTTAGGTCATATGTGGATGTGAGAAAGTAGTGGAGGGTTTTGGAGCATATCACTAAGCACATGAAGCAAGAGGCTCATTAAGCAACACCTCATCCCTCCTTGATAGTATTGGCTTTTCCTATAGACTCAATGTGATCTTGGATCACTAAAATGTAAAATGTAGAGTCTTGAGCTTTTGAGCTTGAGCCAATCCTTTGTCCTTAATATTTTGAGGATCCACTTTCATCATCCATGCCATGCCAATCATTGCGCTTTCTGAAATATTCATCTTGGAATAGCATTAGCTCAATGAGCTATATGTTGTTATGAATTACCAAAACCACCTAGGGATAGTTGCACTTTCAGCAAGGGATTAGTGGGGAATCAAATTTCTCTTGGTGGAAGTGTAGATCGGGCCTTCTCAACCACTCCCGAGCAAATCAACATGTTTGATTGGCTGGGGAGTGAGATCAGCGAAAATGGAGCTTAGGAGCAACAATGGAGCTTAGGGTTGGAAGAGGTGGTCAACTAGAGGTAGGAGAGCGACCCTTTTATAGTGGTGGGCCGAAATCAACCGTTATCCACTTAACCAGCCCTTGATCAGCGGTACTACCGCTCGGTAGCAGTACTACTACCGCAAGGACATGCGGTACTACCGTGAGCCACTGCGGTACTACCGCATGGCGACAACAGGGGGCTCGGCGAGCGGCGGCGATTACTACGCATGCTGTAGTACTACCCTCCCTCCTTGTGGTACTACCGCAAGGCAGAAAGCCCTAGCCTAGGAAGGCGCGGATGAATAAAAATACATCCGTGCCTACTTCTGGCTGGAAAACAGCCGTGCAAAAACCCGGCGGTACTACGGCGGGAAGCGATACTACCGTGGTTGCTTGGACGGATCATCGCGGTACTACCGTCGCAAAGTAGTACTACTGGCGGGTAGGCGGATGTAAAAAATTACATCTGCCCCTACTCTGCAGCGCAGCGGTACTTGCCACAGGGGCCACGGTAGTATGGCTCACGAGGGCGGTACTACCGTTAGCTCATGGCGGTACTACAGCGCTGAGCAGCGGTACTACCGTGTGGTGCTGCGGTACTACCGCTCGAGGGAGATACTACCATAAACACAACAACAGCAGCCAAGGCAATCTAGCGAGGATAAATGGGGAATGCTCCATAGTGCAAGGGAAAGGTGGAGACAAGGAAGGGCATTATGCGTGATGATTCCACCCAAACCTTTCGAGCGGACCCCCTCTTAATAATGCGGCTTTCCTCGACTCAAATCCACCAAAAGAAACATAGAAAGCGCCGTCTTCAATCGTCTTTGAGGGCACCACACCGTCTTGTACCTAGTGAATAAATGTTTGAGAAACTCAAAGGCACATGATTAGTCCACAAAAGCATTGTCATCAATCACCAAAACACCTAAGGGATAAATATGCACTTACAAAGCCTAGCTCGAGCGAGACCCATAACACAAGAGACATGATATTTATACTAGTTCGGGCCACCGTTGTGGTGTAATACCCTACTCCATTGTGGTGTGGTGGATTGCCTCTTGGGCTGAGGATGAAACAGTACAAGGGAAGAACAGCCTCCTAAGGGTGGTGTTCACATGCTTAGTGAACTTGTGTGGGTGAGGATGGATCTAGTCCAAAGGCGAGATGAGTTGCCTCCCTCTGTGGTGGCTAGTCCTATTTATAGAGGCCTGGTCCACTACCCGAATATTGGCGGGAAGGGCCAATAGCGGCCAAATTCGAAGGAGACAACTAGTACAAGCTATCTGACTAAAGGTGGTCTTGGCGTGCCAAGCGTTCACAGCGGTGACACCGTCTTGGGCTCCACGGTGACCTCCGTCCTGCTGCCTGTTGGTCTTGGTCTTGTTGCACCGATATGGAAACCTTTGCACGATGCCTCGGGACTCCTCACTGCGCTTGCCGTTTAGCACCAAAGAGAAAGCGAGGACCATGTGGCTGGCGCCCTTTGGCCTTGGTCGTCCACGGTGACGTTGTAGGAACCTCGCAAGGTTCCCTTGCCTTGATCTCTCCGCCCCTCGCGAGCCAACCTCGTGAGGGCGCTCTCGAGGAGGTCTTCGTCGTCCGCCTCGCGAGAGCTTGGCCCCTGCAAAGTGTCTTGAATGTTTCTTGATGAAGATGGGTCGTGCAGGGGCGTGGCGGAGCCACGCCGTGAGCTGAGCAAGCAAGTCAGGGGACCCCGTTCCTAGGGCGCCCGACAGTAGCCGGGCCCAAAGCGCTTGGACTTGGCTTGAGGCAAAGCCAAAGGGCAAGTAAAGGGGCCATGAGCCCCAACAACCCGCGGCCTTGGTCGACGCGTGGCAGCTGATTGGATGTGGGCGTCTCCGCTTCTCACCTGCCTCGGCAAGCTGCCCGACCAGCGAGTCCCTGCTGCATGCGAGAGAAATATCATCATTACACCGTGATCGTGGGGATCGCGGTTGGCCTTCTCCTGCTACAAATGAGGAGGGGAGAGCCCCGTTGCTCATATCTTCTTGCTCCTTCGCTTCTTCTTCCTTCTCCTCCATTTCTAGTGGCGACTCCATGGCACCTATTCGGAGGTTTTCGGCCGCATAGAAAGGAAAACCCCCATGACGAGCACTGGGCCACCCGTCGAAAGAAGAGGTCGAGCCACAGCGCGACATGGTCGTGAGGCGAGGTGACGAGGCCTTGGTACAAGCGACCTCCTCCGGGTACCCATTGCACATATGCCCAAGGTGAGGGCTCGGAAGAGAGAAGCGATGGCGCCGCCGCTGGCCGAGGCGCAGTGGTCCGCTGCGTCGCATGATGGCCTTGCGCCGTCGCCCAGAGTCCGCCACGGACTCCTCAGCGAACTTCGTGGTGTGGCGGCGATGCCTCCGTGCACTGGATCCGCTTCCGCAGTTCTTCTCCGCCAAGATACCGCCGAGGCCCCACAGGAGCTTTGGCTGCAGCACGCCAAGCTACGGCGCCCGGCGGCCAGGGTGGAGGTCGAGACCGTCTCCCCAGGCAAGATCTTCATGACCCGTGGCTGGGGTGAGGTAGCCTGGGTCTGCCGCGCAGAAGGCACCCTCGCCATCCACTTCAGGTATGGCGGCGCCTCCATGATGTTCTCCAAGGTCTTGACGGAAGGCCGCCGCTTGGAGTGCTGCCGGGAGGAAGTCATCGGGGCGGTGCAGCGGCCAGCGTCGAACACGCCGTTGGCTTCTCCACCGCTCCTCTAGTAATAGCGGTGGCGCTTTGGTGTCCAGCGACTCTCCCAAGCTCTCTGAGACCCGGAGATGGCGGCGACAGCTCACGTGCCTCCGAGCTCTCGGCTGGGCCGGAGCAAGGCCACGGCGACCGGCCATCCCGTCGCTGATCTGGATGGGGTTGGCGCCCGCCTCCGTGTGCCTTGATGATGATGGTGTCGGCTCTTGTTGGCGGCGTGTAGATAGGGCTCCTAGGAACTCCCTTCTTTTGTTCCTGCGAGGAATCGAAATGAACCCGTGAGGCGTGTAAGAACTTGTAATGCCTTTTGTTCATATTATCTTTATCATGAAGGTTGGCGAGCATATGTCTTGTTTGGCTCAATCCCCTTTCTAACCCCACGGCGTTATGGTGCTCTGTTGGGCAGGCCCAGTCCCAGGCAGTTGCGGTGTCATCGCTGGTATGCCAGTCGCAATGCCGTGGTCAAGGCCGAGGTGGCGGCCGAGGTCGGTAAGAGCTCTGGTAGCGATGCTCAAGAGGTCCCCTTTAGCGCTCGAGCAACTACCGATAAGAAAGAAAGGGTGGCGGCGTTGCCGTAACAAGGCTGCCTCGAGTAAGGTCCGATGTTGTAGTCTTTGGGTCGATGTAGCGCCCGGATACAACTTTCCATAATTATAACTCAACTCTTGCCATTTCGGCTATGTGTTGTGGTATTTCCTTCGTGGGTGGGTTTTGTCTTTTGTTTTGCATTCTGTTCATGTCATGCATCTCTTCTCATAGCATCATGCGCATTGCATCGGCATGTTTTCATAAAACTTGCATTATTTCGTTGTTGCCGTTTCTCGCTTTGCCTTCATCACCTTCCCTCGGACCGCTTTGCCTTCGTTGACCGTTCCGGACCAATCGGGTTTCGCTTCCCTCTTGATCGTGGCGGCCTAACCCCCCTTGCGTGCGTGTCAAAACTTCCCGAACTTCGAACCTAGTTGTCGTGACCGTTGGGTCAGGTCATCCCCAAATATCTACAAAATATCTCCATTTTCTTATTTGGGCTCCCTAGCCTATTTTTCTTAACCTGGATTTCGATCGGAGGTGAGATAATCCTAACCCACTCACTATATATAATTGTCTAACACGAGACCAAATCCTAATTTCTAAGGATCCTCCTAGCCGCCGCCCTCCTCTGTCTCGTCTTCCTCGGAATCCTCATGTCTCGTCTTCCTCGGAATCCTCCCGATCCAAATCCCCGCAGCCAACCACCTCCCTCGCTCGTTCTCAGCTCTGTACCAACCCACAGCCGCGCCGCTCCTCGCTTCAGGCGCCTCCCGCATGCCACACTGCTGCCGCTGCAGCTCCGGCCAAGCTCTCCTCGTGCCTGCAGCCATGGCGCCCGAGGCCTCGACTTCTCGTCACCAGATCCCGCCTCCCTACATCCTCCTCATCGCTGCGCCTTCCTCCGCGCTCATGCCCGGCGGGAGCATCCCGTGCAACAGTGAGCGATTCTGACCCGCCACATCTCCACGCCGTGAGCCGTCCAAGATGGCGTCGCTGGTCCCTTCTTCTCCTTCTTGGTGCTCCCTCGTTCCTCTCGATCTCTCTCATCCCTCTCTCTCTTTTCTTCAACAGGAGCTCCCGCAAGATGCCGGAAGGAGGCCCCATTTTCTGCTTGACCAAATCACGCCGCCGTCCTCGGCGTTGCTTGTCCGTTCCGTTCTCCACGGATCCAGGCGGTCTCGTCGTCCCCTCTTCCTCCTGTTTCCTCTTCATCCCCGTCTCTCAGCTCCTCTCCTCTGCTTCTTATTGCAGGAACTTGACACAACCAGCAGGTCAGCAGCGTCGCGCCCTTTGCTCGCCGATCTTCTTTGTCGGGACCTCGCCTCCGCTTCCTCGGCCGCCTCCACCGCCCGGGGCCCAGCGACCTCACCGTCCGCTCCATCCCTGCCCGTTCGCGGAGTCCTCTGCCTCGCCGGACCCTGCTGCTGCCTTACATCCCAGCCGCTTGCCCGCGCTGTTGCCTTCTGGCGAGCTCGCTCGCCTCGTGTTGACCCGGCGGGGCCACATCTCGCGTGGCAGCGCAAGGCCAGTGCTGCTCCAAACCAACCTCCCAATCCGGCCTGCTCGGTCTCCTCCACCGAACCGGCCCTTGAGGCTGGTGAGCAGCCCCCCCTGTGCCTTTGTTGGGCCAACTTGGAGATTCGGCTGCATGTGTTTTTTCTGTTCTGCGTTTTGCTAATTATCCGAGGCTAACTTTGTTTCTGATTGCACCCTCATGTTCATGCATTTAATAACTCAACAAGCGTGCATCGGATTAAAATAATTTATATATGTAAAATGCTCAGAAAATTGTGTAGATTAATAATATGCCACTTTCATCTATGTTAAAAATGTTTAAATTGATGTTTGCATTAATTTGCTAATAATGCCATGTTAAAATGATTTAATTCATAACTAAATAACCGTAGCTCGGTTTTAAACAAACTTTATATGTATTTGGGGTGGAAAAATGCCTAGTTTAACATGGTCCACTTTATTTTCCTGTTTAACAACTCTAAAATTGTGTATAGGGCAGAACAGTACCGAATCTAAAATATTGCTCATGAGGATTTTTTGAATTGTTGTTTCTTATTTCGGCCTCATTTAAACTTGCCTAAGTAGTTAGTTTAATTATGATTCACCTTGCCATGTTTAAAAACATTTAATATTGTTGTGTACCTAAGCGAGATCAAACTAAATATGTCAATGTGGTGTTTTGTCAATATGCAACCCGTTGCATATTGAGCTCCATAATTTGTAGTATTGTTTGTTGCACTTTGCCATGCCATGCCTCATTAAACGGACATGCATCATACTTGATTGTGCATCGTTCCATGTTTATGCTTGTGCTTTTACCATGTTGTTTGTTTCTTTCGGTGTTGCTTCTCGGTTCGGTAATGTTGCGATTGTGAGGATTAGTTCGACTACTTCCGTTCGTCTTCTTCATGGACTCGTTCTTCTTCCTAAGCGGGATTTCAGGCAAGATGACCGTCACCTTGGATCTCATTACTATCATTGCTATGCTAGTTGCTTCGTTCTATCGCTATGTTCGCTACCTATCTTTTGTTCCTCAAGCCATCCCAATTTGCCATGTCAGCCTCTAACCTTTGTCACCCTTCCTAGCAAACCGTTGTTTGGCTATGTTACCGCTTTGCTCAGCCCTCTTATAGCGTTGCTAGTTGCGGTGAAGATGAAGTTTGTTCCTTGTTGGAACATGGAGATGTTGTTCCTTGTTGGAACATGTTTATTTGTTGGGATATCACAATATATCTTATATTATTAATGCATCTATATACGGTAAAGGGTGGAAGGCTCGGCCTTATGCACAGTGTTTTGTTCCACTCTTGCCGCCCTAGTTTCCGTCATATCGGTATAATGTTCCCGGATTTTTGCGTCCCTAACTCGGTCGGGTGATTTATGGGACCCCTTGACGATTCGCTTTGAATAAGACTTTTCAGCAAGGCCCAACCTTGGTTTTACCATTTGCCTCACCACCACCTATACCCTTTCCCTTGGGTCGGCCAACCCTAGGGTCATCTTTATTTAGCCCCGGGCGATTGCTTCTCTAAGTCTTGGCCTGAACCAAAGCTACTGCTTGGGGCCACCTTGAGGCAACCCGAGGTTTGGTTTTACTCGTAGCTAGTCTCATCCGGTGTTGCCTTGAGAGCGAGATATGTGCAGCTCCTATCGGGATTGTCGGCGCATCAGGCGGCTTTCTTGGTCTTGTTTTATTCTTTGTCGAAATGTCTTGTGGCAGGATTCGAGACTGATCGGGTCTTCCGGGAGAAGGAATATCCCGTTGATCGCGAGAGCTTATCATGGGCTAAGTTGGGACACCCTGTAGGGTTTAAACTTTCGAAAGCCGTGCCAGCGGTTATGTGGCGAGATGGGAATTTGTTAATGTCGGTTGTAGAAAACCGAAGTTGATCTTAATTAAAATACACCAACAGTGTAATGCGTGTAGTGAGTGTCTCTTTTCGGGGTTGATCGAGAGGAGAACACGGTTTACGGGTTATGTCGGCGTAAGTAGGAGTTCACGATCACTTCTTGATCATTGCTAACTTCACGACCGTTCCTTTGTTTCTCTTCTCGCTCTCATTTGCGTATGTTAGCCACCATATATGCTTAGCCGCTGCTGCAACCTCACCACTTTACCCCTTCCTTTCCTTTAAGCTTTGCTAGTCTTGATACCCATGGTAATGGGATTCTTTGAGTCCTCGTGACTCCTGATTACTACACCACCAGATTGCGAGTACAGGTTATGCGATGATCTTGGCCGAGCGGTGTTGCTTGTTTTGGAGTTCTTCTGCTTCTTCTTGATCGGGGATAGGTTCGGTCGGCAGCTGAGGCTAGCAGGAGGTGGATATTGTTTGAGTTTACATTTATGTTTCATCCGTAGTCGGATGTTTGATGACCCACAAGTATAGGGGATCTATCGTAGTCCTTCGATAAGTAAGAGTGTCGAACCCAACGAGGAGCGCGGAAGGAAATGATAAGCGGTTTTCAGCAAGGTATTCTCTGCAAATCTTGAAATAAGTGGTAACAGATAGTTTTGTGATAAGATAATTTGTAACGAGCAACAAGTAACAAAAGTAAATAAAGTGCAGCAAGGTGGCCCAATCCTTTTTGTAGCAAAGGACAAGCCTGGACAAACTCTTATAATAGGAAAAGCGCTCAGAGGACACATGGGAATATCGTCAAGCTAGTTTTCATCACGTTCATATGATTCGCGTTCGGTACTTTGATAATTTGATATGTGGGTGGACGGTGCTTGGGTGTTGTTCTTACTTGAACAAGCATCCCACTTATGATTAACCTCTATTGCAAGCATCCATAACTACAACAAAAGTATTAAGGTAAACCTAACCATAGCATGAAACATATGGATCCAAATCAGCCCTTACTGAAACAGCGCATAAACTAGGGTTTAAGCTTACATCACTCTAGCAACCCATCATCTACTTATTACTTCCCAATGCCTTCCTCTAGGCCCAAATAATGGTGAAGTGTTATGTAGTCGGCGTTCACATAACACCACTAGAGGCTAGACAACATACATCTCATCAAAATATCGAACGAATACCAAATTCACATGACTACTAATAGCAAGACTTCTCCCATGTCCTCAGGAACAAACGTAACTACTCACAAAGCATATTCATGTTCATAATCAGAGGGGTATTAATATGCATAAAGGATCTGAACATATGATCTTCCACCAAATAAACCAACTAGCATCAACTACAAGGAGTAATCAACACTACTAGCAACCTACTAGTACCAATCCCGGACTTGGAGACAAGAATTGGATACAAGAGATGAACTAGGGTTTTGAGAGGAGATGGTGCTGGTGAAGATGTTGATGGAGATTGCCCTCTCCCGATGAGAGGGCGTTGGTGATGACGATGGTGATGATTTCCCCCTCCGGAGAAGTGTCCCAGCGAGAACAGCTCTGCCGGAGCCCTAGATTGGTTCCGCCAAGGTTCCGCCTCGTGGCGGCGGAGTTTCGTCCCGAAAGGTTGCTTATGATTTTTTCCTCGACGAAAGACCTCATATAGCAGAAGATGGCCATCGGAGAGCCAACAGGGGGCCCACGAGGTAGGGGGCGCGCCCTGGGGGGTAGGGCGCGCCCCCACCCTCGTGGACAGGTGGGCCCCCTCTGGTGAACTTCTTCCGCTGGATATTTTTTATTATTTCCCAAAATGACTTTCGTGGAGTTTCAGGACTTTTGGAGTTGTGCAGAATAGGTCTCTAATATTTGCTCCTTTTCATTGAGAATTCCAGTATCGGCATTCTCCTCCTTATGTAAACCTTGTAAAATAAGAGAATAGGCATAAGTATTGTGACATAACGTGTAATAACAGCCCATAATGCAATAAATATCGATATAAAAGCATGATGCAAAATGGACGTATCAACTCCCCCAAGCTTAGACCTCGCTTGTCCTCAAGCGAAAGCCGATAACGATAAATATGTCCCCATGTTTAGAGGTAGAGGGGTCGATAAAAATAAAATACTGGACATGAAGGCATCATGATTATTCTCATAACAACAACATATATAGATATTGTCATATGATTTCTTATGTTCAAGTAATAATCCATTCACAATGCAAATATGAATCATAAACTTTATTGAGAACCAACAAACTATAATCTCAGTCATTGAAGCAATTGCAATTTATCATAACATCGGAAAGAGTCTATGTCAGAGCTTAATAGCAAGTCCACATACTCAACTATCATTTAGTCTTTCATAATTGCTAACACTCACGCGATACTTGTGGTTACGGAGTTTTAATGGGACCTGAGAGAAAGATAGGGGCTTATAGTTTAGCCTCCCAACCTTTTACCTCAAGGGTAATGTCAACAATAATAACTCATGCCCCCTACATCCAATTAGATATATCAATCAGGATCTTTCCAACACCTTGTGCTTGCCAAAGGATAAAATGTAAAAAGGAAGGTGAAGATCACCATGACTCTTGCATAAGGTAGAAGATAATAATAGAAGATAGGCCCTTCGAGAGAGAAGCGAGAGGTTGCCATGCGCTTTTATGGTTGGATGCACAAAATCTTAATGCGAAAGAACGTCACTTTATATTGCCCTTGTGATATGAACCTTTATTATGCAGTCCATCGCTTTTATTTCTTCCACATCACAAGATCGTATAAAGCTTATTTCTCCCACACCAATCAATCATACATATTTAGAGAGCAATTTTATTGCTTTGCACCGATGACAACTTACTTGAAGGATCTTACTCAATCCATAGGTAGATATGGTGGACTCTCATGGCAAAACTGGTTTAAGGGTTTTTGGAAGCACAAGTAGTATCTCTACTTGGTGCTTTGAAATTTAGCTAACATGAGGGGAAAGGCAAGCTCAACATGTTGGATGATCCATGACAATATACTTTATCTCAGATATAAGAAAACATAACCCATTCGTTGTCTTCCTTGTCCAACATCAACTCTTTAGCATGTCATATTTTAATGAGTGCTCCCAATCATAAAAGATGTCAATAATAGTATATTTATATGTGAAACCTCTCTTTCTTTATTACTTCCTATTAATTGCAGCGATGACCAAAGCTATGTTTGCCAACTCCCAACAACTTTTAATCATCATACTCTTTCTATGTGAAGTCATTACTCTCAATAAGATCAATATGAACTCTTTGTTTCTTTTATTCTTTTCTCTTTTCTTTTATTCACTCAAGATCATGGCAAAATAATCAAGCCCTTGACTCAACACTAATCTTTATTATATAGCTCACGGACTCGATTACATAGAGATCATAAAGCAAAACTCAAAACTAGATCATGCCATAAACTTTATTCTACTAGATCAAGATACTACTAATAGGATCGAACTAAGAAAAAGCGGTAAAGATAGGAGATGTGATGGTGATACGATCTGGGGCACCTCCCCAAGCTTGGCGGTTGCCAAGGGAGTGCCCATACCCATGTGATTATGTCTCCTTCTTTGTTGTTGGTGAAATATTCTTGGCGATGATGCCCTTTAGGATCTGATTCTCCTCCTCGAGCTTATTGACTTGCTGCTTGAGGTCCATTATTTCCTTTGAAGCTTCCCTGTAACAGCTAAGGCTCCTTGCACCCAAGGGTGTT
This sequence comes from Aegilops longissima, assembly GCA_021605205.1. Classification (NCBI taxonomy): domain Eukaryota; kingdom Viridiplantae; phylum Streptophyta; class Magnoliopsida; order Poales; family Poaceae; genus Aegilops; species Aegilops longissima. Next base: position 15,272 of record JAHIAM010009457.1, read on the forward strand.
GCATAGCTTTTGGGAGAACAAGTGACACTCCTCTTCATATTTTCATAAGAAAGAAATCTAACATTGGAAGGGATAACCGAGTTTGGAATAGCTGAGCTCTGTGGTTCCCCATCGTGAACCCAGCTCGGGCAGTGACTTCTTGATCCTCCATGGCATCTACTCTCATCAAGTCAGCCTCCATCTCTTCCTCCGTTGCTGGCCCAAAGTGGTCCACATCTCCATTGACCTTGGTTCCAATGCGGATGAGACACCCGGCTCTCCCGGTGACTCTTGAGAAGACATCTTGCTCTAATCTGCAGTGACAACAGCTCGAAACAAAAACAGAGGATATTTGCGTGATACAGAGTCAAAACCTTGGGAGAATATATAATGAATTTTACCGACCAAAATCGTATCGTGCAAGAAAGCGGAGTCGGAAGGCACACGAGGTGCCCACGAGGTAGAGGCGCGCCGGGGGTAGGCGCGCCCTCCACCCTCGTGGGCCCTCGTGTCCTTCGGACTGCTACTTATTTTCTATTTTCTAAATATTCCAAAGCGAAATATTGCCTTAAAACTGTTTTGGAGTCGGTTTACTTACCGTACCACATACCTATTCCTTTTGGTGCGAAGCGTTAGGAAAGTGTCCCTTATGTATTCCTCCGGGGTTACGGTTTCAATAACATTGGTTTCAACATTTATAGGATTACGAGATATAATGTTTGATTCTTTGACCGTTTACCACCTTGGTTGTGCCTTGAAATTGTTGATTTTTATGGCACGGAGCGATAGACCTCCTCGATAACGTAAGGGCCTTCCCATTTAGAGAAGTTTTCCTGCAAAAATCTTAAGCGAGAGTTGTATAGCAATACATAATCACCTACATTAAACTCACGCTTTTGTATCCTTTTGTCATGCCATCTTTTAACTTTTCTTTAAACAACTTGGCATTTTCATAAGCTTGGGTTCTCCATTCATCAAGTGAGCTAATATCAAATAACCTCTTCTCACGGCAAGTTTGAAATCATAATTGAGCTCTTTAATAGCCCAATAAGCCTTATGTTCTAGTTAGAGAGGTAAGTGACATGCTTTTCCATAAACCATTTTATCGGAGACATACCCATAGGATTTTTATATGCAGTTCTATAGGCCCATAATGCATCATCAAGTTTCTTGGACCAATTCTTTCTAGACCTATTGACAGTCTTTTGCAAAATTAATTTGAGCTCTCTATTACTCAATTCTACTTGACCACTAGACTGTGGGTGATATGGAGATGCAATTCTATGATTAACATCATACTTAGCAAGCATTTTCGGAAAGCACCATGAATAAAATGTGAACCACCATCGGTCATTAAATATCTAGGGACTCCAAACCCCGGAAAAATAACTTCTTTAAGCATTTTAATAGAAGTGTTATGATCAGCACTACTAGTTGGAATAGCTTCTACCCACTTAGTAACGTAATCAACAACAACTAAAATATGTGTATATCCATTAGAGGCAGGAAAAGGTCCCATATAATCAAAGCCCCAAACATCAAATGGTTCAATAACAAGTGAATAATTCATAGGCATTTCTTGACGTCTACTAATATTACCAATTCTTTGACATTCATCACAAGATAAGACAAACTTACGGGCATCCTTGAAGAGAGTAGGCCAATAAAAACCAGATTGCAATACCTTATGTGCAGTTCTATCTCCAGCGTGGTGTCCTCCATAAGCTTGGAGTGACACTTGCGTAGGATCATTCTGTTCATGCTCAGGTACACAACGTCTAATAACACCATCTACTCCTTCTTTATAAAGATGTGGGTCATCCCAAAGTAATGTCTCAAATCATAGAAAAACTTTTTCTTTTGTTGGTATGTGAAACTAGGTGGTATAAATTTAGCAACAATGTAATTAGCATAATCAGCATACCATGGAGTACTGAGAAGTACTTATGACATTTAATTGTTCATCGGGAAGCTATCATCAATAGGTAGTGGGTCATCAAGAACATTTTCTAACCTAGACAAGTTATGCGCAGGGGTTCTCAGCTCCTTTCTATCAACAATATGCAAATCAAATTCTTGTAGCAAGAGAACCCATCTAATAAGTCTAGGTTTAGCATCTTTCTTTTCCATAAGATATTTAATAGCAGCATGATCAGTGTGAATAGTTACTTTAGAATCAACAATATAAGGTCTGAACTTATCACAAGCAAATACAACTGCTAAGAATTCGTTTTCAGTAGTAGCATAATTTCTTTGAGCATTGTCTAGAGTTTTACTAGCATAATGGATAACATTTAATTTCTTATCAACTCTTTGCCCTAGAACAGCACCTACAGCATAATCACTAGCATCACACATAATTTCAAAGGTAAATTCAATCGGTGGCTGAACAATAGGTGCGAGAGATCAATGCTTTCTTAAGTATTTCAAATGCTTCTACACAATCATCATCAAAGACAAATGGTATATCTTTTTGTAATAAATTAGTCAGAGGCCGAGAAATTTTTGAGAAGTCCTTAATGAACCTCCTATAAAATCCGGCGTGACCAAGGAAACTTCTTATACCTTTGATGTCCTTGGGACATGGCATCTTTTCAATAGCATCAACCTTGGCTTTATCAACTTCAATACCTCTTTCAGAAACTTTATGCCCCAAGACAATACCTTCATTAACCATAAAGTGGCACTTTTCCCAATTCAAGACAAGATTAGTTTCTTCACATCTCGCAAAACTCGATCAAGATTGCTCAAGCAATCATCAAAGAGGATCCATAGGCGGAAAAGTCGTCCATGAAAACCTCACAAATCTTTTCACAAAAGTCAGAGAATATAGCCATCATGCATCTTTGAAAGGTAGCAGGTGCATTACATAAACCAAAAGGCATACGTCTATAAGCAAAAGTACCAAAAGGGCATGTAAAAGTAGTCTTTGATTGATCCTTAGCCGACACAGGTATTTGAGAGAAACCAGAATAACCATCTAGAAAGCAATAATGTGTATGTTTGCATAATCTTTCTAGCATTTGATCGATAAAAGGTAAGGGGTAATGATCTTTCTTAGTAGCCTTATTTAATTTGCGGAAATCAATTACCATCCTATAACCTGTAATAATTCTTTGCGGAATCAATTCATCTTTATCATTAGGAACAACAGTAATACCTCCCTTCTTAGGGACACAATGGACAGGACTTACCCACTGACTATCAGCAACGGGATAAATTATACCTGCCTCACGAAGCTTTAGTATTTCTTTTCTTACCACTTCTTTCATCTTAGGATTCAGCCGTCGTTGATGATCACGAACGGTTTGGCATCTTCTTCCAAATTTATTTTATGTTGACATAGAGTGGGACTAATGCCCTTAAGATCATCAAGAGTATATCCAATAGCGACACGGTGCTTCTTGAGTTTTCAATAATCTCTCTTCTTCATGCTCTGAAAGGTTAGCACTAATAATAACAGGATATATCTTCTTTTCATCAAGATAAGCATATTTAAGATTATCGAGCAGCGGTTTAAGCTCAAACACGGGATCACCCTTGGGTGGAGGAGGATCCCTAAGTTTCAACAGGCAAATTGTGTTTGAGAATGGGTTCTGTTTAAAGAATACTTCATCTATTTCCTTCTTTCATTCATAAACATATCATTTTCATGGTCTAGCAAATATTGTTCTAAAGGATCACTAGGAGAATGCGGCAATAGAAGCAAGACCAATAATTTCATCCTTACTAGGCAATTCTTCTTCACGGTGTTGTCTACTAAATTTAGAGAAATTAAACTCATGAGTCATATCACCCAAGCCAATAGTAACAACATTCTTTTATGATCTATCTTAGCATTAACAGTGTTCAAGAAGGGTCTACCAAATATAATGGGACAAAAGCTATCTTGTGGGGAACCAAGAACAAGAAAATCAGCAGGATATTTAGTTTTCCACACAAGACTTCAACATCTCTAACAATTCCCATTGCTGATATAGTATCTCTATTGGCAAGTTTAATTGTAACATCAATATCTTCTAACTCAGCAGGTGCAATTTCATGCTTAATTTCTTTGTATAAAGTCAATAGGTATAACACTAGCACTAGCACCCATATCACATAAGCCATGATAACAATGATCTCCTATTTTAACAGAAATAACGAGCACGCCTACCACAGGTCTATGTTTATCTTTAGCACAAGGTTTGGCAATTCTAGCAGTTTCACGCAGAAATGAATAACATGCCCATCAATATTATCAGACAAGAGATCTTTAACAATAGCAATATTAGGTTCAACTTTAATTTGCTCGGGAGGTGTATAAGTTCTAATATTGCTTTTACGAACCACAGTTGAAGCTTTAGCATGATCCTTTATTCTAACGAGGAAAGGTGGTTTCTCAACATAAGAAGTAGGAACAATAGGATCATTATAAGTGACAATCTTTTCTTCAACTTTAATAGGTGCAGCTACTTTTACTTCTATGGGAGGATGATATTTAAACCACTTCTCCTTGGGAGATCAACATAAGTAGCAAAAGATTCACGAGAAAGAAGCTACTATCTCGAGTCAAGTCCATATTTAGTGCTAAACTTACGGAAAACATCGGTATCCATAAAAGATTTAACACAATCAAACTTAGGTGTCATACGACTCCTTACCTTCGTCGAGATCCCAATCTTCAGAGTTGCGTTTAATTCTATCAATAAATTCCATCTGAATTCAATAGTCTTCATCATAAAGAGCCAGCACAAGAAGTATCGAGCATGGTGCGATTGTTTTGAAAGCCGAGCATAAAGATTTTGAAGAATTATTTCTCTTGAGAGCTCATGATTGGGGCATGAATATAACATTGATTTAAGCCTCCCCAAGCTTGGCGATGCTTTCTCCTTCGTGAGGCCAAAATTATATATATAATTGCGATCACGATGAACAAGATGCATAGGATAATACTTTTGATGAAATTCCAATTTCAATCGTTTATAGTTCCATGATCCGTGTCATCACATAGCCTATACCATGTCGATGCATCTCCTTCAAAGATAAAGGAAGACCTTCTTCTTAACAACATCATCGGGTATACTGCAAGCTTAAATAATCCACAAACTTCATCCACATAGATTAGATGTTCATCGAGGATGCTTTGTTCCATCTCCTGTAAAAGTATTAGCTAGCAGTTTTTCCATCATACCCGAAGGAACTTCAAAGGGAATATTTTCATTTTCAGTAGGTTCATTAGGTTGAGGAGCAACTCTTTGCTCTACTGGTCGGGGTGAAGATACCCCGAACAAGCCCCTCAGAGGATTACTTTCCATAGTAACAAGTGACAGTAAATTTCAGCACACTATATAAATTTTCCTTACCAAATTCCACCTACCAAAGGCGCTTCACTCCCGGCAGCGGCGCCAGAAAAAGTCTTGATGACCCACAAGTATAGGGGATCTATCGTAGTCCTTTCGATAAGTAAGAGTGTCGAACCCAACGAGGGAGAAGGAAATGATAAGCGGTTTTCAGCAAGGTATTCTCTGCAAATCTTGAAATAAGTGGTAACGAGATAGTTTTGTGATAAGATAATTTGTAACGAGCAACAAGTAACAAAAGTAAATAAAGTGCAGCAAGGTGGCCCAATCCTTTTTGTAGCAAAGGACAAGCCTGGACAAACTCTTATATAGGAAAAGCGCTCCGAGGACACATGGGAATATCGTCAAGCTAGTTTTCATCACGTTCATATGATTCGCGTTCGGTACTTTGATAATTTGATATGTGGGTGGACGGTGCTTGGGTGTTGTTCTTACTTGAACAAGCATCCCACTTATGATTAACCTCTATTGCAAGCATCCATAACTACAACAAAAGTATTAAGGTAAACCTAACCATAGCATGAAACATATGGATCCAAATCAGCCCTTACGAAACAGCGCATAAACTAGGGTTTAAGCTTACATCACTCTAGCAACCCATCATCTACTTATTACTTCCCAATGCCTTCCTCTAGGCCCAAATAATGGTGAAGTGTTATGTAGTCGGCGTTCACATAACACCACTAGAGGCTAGACAACATACATCTCATCAAAATATCGAGCGAATACCAAATTCACATGACTACTAATAGCAAGACTTCTCCCATGTCCTCGGGAACAAAGCGTAACTACTCACAAAGCATATTCATGTTCATAATCAGAGGGTATTAATATGCATAAAGGATCTGAACATATGATCTTCCACCAAATAAACCAACTAGCATCAACTACAAGGAGTAATCAACACTACTAGCAACCTACTAGTACCAATCCGGACTTGGAGACAAGAATTGGATACAAGAGATGAACTAGGGTTTTGAGAGGAGATGGTGCTGGTGAAGATGTTGATGGAGATTGCCCTCTCCCGATGAGAGGAGGCGTTGGTGATAGCGATGGCGATGATTTCCCCCTCCGGAGAAGTGTCCCAATGAGAACAGCTCTGCGGAGCCCTAGATTGGTTCCGCCGAAGGTTCGCCTCGTGGCGGAGTTTCGTCCGAAAGGTTGCTTATGATTTTTCCTCGACGAAAGACCTCATATAGCGAAGATGGCCATCGGAGAGCCAACAGGGGATTCACATACAACCGTAGAGAGAATAATATTTACACAAGTTCAATCTGTTGGCGTATTTTGTGGCGTGGCGTCACCACAACCAAGCCTTTACATTTTTATTATACCACCTCGGTAGCGTTTAGCGGCGGTTTCCTTGTACGTCTTGTCAAAGCGGATCGTGTTCCTTATTAAGGATTCTCATCAATACGGACGTGGGTAACAACGCGCCATTGATTCTGGCGCTTGGGAGATAGCGAGTTTTACCGGGCGGTAGGGATGCATAGTTTCATCCGCCATATATATATAAGGGATAAGGATCCACCTCCTTTACCTCGCCTTCTTCCTCCTTTGCTTATCCATCTCCGCTTTTCGAGCTCGGCGCCCAAATCCGCACATCTTACCTCGACCATCTCCGGCCATGTCAAGGCGGGAGGCAAGGATGGCCTCCTCCGTTCACGGAGGGGCACGTGAAAGCTGCTTGGCGCGGATATCTGTCCAGCGACATCGGCGCATCGGCTCCCGACAAGGCAGCTCATCCCACCCCGGCCCCATGAGAAGGTGTATTCCTTCCCCATTTTCTCGCATGGTGGGCTTCCGCTCCACCCCTTCGTCCAAGGGGCTCATGTACTACTATGGCCTGGATTTCCATGATCGGCCCCAAATTTCATCCTCAATATCTCGGCGTTTATCGTTGTGTGCGAGGCCTTCCTCGCATCAGCCCACTTGACTTGTGGCTAAAGACCTTCAATGTCAAGCGAAGGTTGTGAAAGGCAGCCAAGCGGAGTCTTGGGCGCCATGGTGGGCAAAATGCCCAGCGTCACCTGGCTTGAGGGTGCCTTCGTGGAGTCCATCAAAGGGTGGCAATCGGGATGGTTCTACATCACCGAGCAGCGTGACCCTAAATGGGCAGTGGCGCTGAATTCGAATCTGGCATCCCCATGCAGCTCATGTTGGGGAGCGTTGCAGAAAATTAAAATTTTTCCTACGGTTTCACCAAGATCCATCTATGAGTTCTACTAAGCAACAAGTCATGAGAGAGTTTGCATCTATATACCACTTGTAGATCGATGCAGGCGTTCGAGGGAGTGGTGATGATGAAGCGTTCCCAGCGTGATTCCGATCACCGATGACCAAGTGCTGAATGGACAGCACCTCCGTGTTCAACACACGTGCATTACGGACGGCGTCTCCTTCGTCTTGATCCAGCAAGGAGGAAGGAGAGGTTGAGAAGACAACTCAATGGCAGCCTGACGGCGTGATGCGGATGGAGTGTTGTTCTCCGGCGAGGCCGCCAAGCTTATGCGGAGGAGAGGTGTTGGGGAGGGAGGGCTGCGCCTTCAATGGTGTGTGCAGCCCTCCTCCACCCCTCTATTTATAGGGGAAGGAGGAGGGCGGCCCCCTCTAGATGCATCTAGAGGGGCGGCGACCAGGGAGGGCTTGCCCCCAAGCAGGCGCCCCCAGGGTTCCCCCTCAACCCTAGGCGCATGGGCCAGGGAGGGTGCGCCCAGCCACTAGGGGCTGGCTTCCTCCCACGCAGCCCAAAGTGGCCCCGAAAGGTGGCCCCTCGGTGGTCCTCCGGAACCTTTCGGTGGACCCTCCATAATCTGACATGACCGAAACTTTTCGGTGTCCGTTTGGCGACTTCCCATATATAAATCTTTACCTCCGGACCATTCCGGAACTCCTCGTGACGTCCAGGGATCTCATCGGGACTCGAACAACATTCGGTAATCACATACAAGTCTTCCTATTAACCCTAAGCGTCACGAACCTTAAGTGTGTAGACCCTACGGGTTGGAGACATCTGGAACATGACCGGGCGCTCTCGGTCAATAACCAACAGCGGGATCTGGATACCCATGTTGGCTCCCCATGCTCCTCGATGATGTCATCGGATGAACCCACGAGTCTAGGGTTCAAGCAACCCCGTATTCTATTCCCTTTGTCGGGCGGTATGTTACTTGCGAGACTTCGATCGTCGGTATCCCAATACCTCGTTTAGTCTCGTTACGGCAAGTCACTTTACTCGTCACCGTAATGCATGATCCGTGACCGGACACTTGATCACTTTGAGCTCATTATGATGATGCATTACGAGTGGGCCCGGTGATACCTCTCCGTCATGCGGAGTGACAAATCCTGTCTCGATCCGTGTCAACCCAGAGACACTTTCGGAGATACTGTAATGCACCTTTATAGTCACCCGATTCGTTGTGGCGTTTGGTACACCAAAGCATTCCCTCACGGTATCCGGGGTTACGATCTCACGGTCTAAGGAAGAGATACTTGACATTGGAAAAGCTCTAGCAAAGCGAACTACGATCTTTGTGCTATGCTTAGGATTGGGTCTTGTCCATCCGTCATTCTCTAATGGCGTGATCCGTTATCAATGACATCGATGTCCGTAGTCGAGGAAACCATGACTATCTGTTGACCAACGAGCTAGTCTACTAGAGGCTTACTAGGGGCGTATTGTAGTCTATGTATTCACACGTGTATTACGATTTCCGGATAATCAGTTATAGCATGAATAAAGACAATTATCATGAACAAGGAAATATAATAATAATGCTTTTATTATTGCCTCTAGGGCATATTTCCAACAGTCTCCCACTTGCACTAGAGTCAATAATCTAGTTTACATTGTGATGAATCGAACACCCATAGAGTTACGGTGTTGATCATGTTTTGCCCATGGAAGAGGTTTAGTCAGCGGATCTGCGACATTCAGATCCGTATGCACTTACAAATTTCTATGTCTCCATCTTGAACATTTTCACGGATGGAGTTGAGCGGCAACGATGTGCTGGTCTTCTTGTGAAACACAGGCTCCTTGGCAAAGCAATAGCTCGGTGTTGTCACGAGAAGAGTTTGATCGGCCCGACGCATTGGGTATGACTCCTAGGTCGGTGATGAACTCCTTCACCCAAATTGCTTCATCGCTGCCTCGAGGCTGCCATGTACTCCGCTTCACATGTAGATCCATACGGCGCTCTGCTTGCTGCACCAGCTTCTTGCTCCACCATTCAACATATATCGTATCCGGTTTGTGACTTTGAGTCATCCGGATCGTGTTGAAGCTAAGCGTCGGCGTAACCCTTCTGACGAGCTCTTCGTCACCTCCATAAGCGAAACATGTCCTTTGTCCTTTTCGGGTACTTGGGATATTCTTGACCGCTGTCCGGTGTTCCTTGCGGGATTACTTTGGTACCTTCCTACCAAACTTACGGCAAGGTTTACATCAGTGCGGTACACAGCATGGCATACATAATAGATCCTATGGCTGAGGCATGGGGATGACACTCATCTCTTCTTTATCTTTTGCCGTGGTCGGGCATTGAGCTTAGCTCAATTTCACACCTTACTGTCTGAGCAAGAACCCTTTCTTGGACTGATCCATTTGAACTTCTTCAAAATCTTATCAAGGTATGTGCTTTGTGAAAGACCTATGAGGCGTCTCGATCTATCTCTATAGATCTTGATGCCTAATATATAAGCAACTTCTCAAGGTCCTTCATTGAAAAACACTTGTTCAAGTAGGCCTTAATGCTGTCCAAGAATTCTATATCATTTCCCATCAAAAGTATGTCATCTACATATAATATGAGAAATGCTCTGAGCTCACTCACTTTCTTATAGCGCGAGGCTTCTCCATAAGTGCGCATAAACTAAGCGCTTTGATCATTTCATCAAAGCGAATGTTTAACTCGAGATGCTTGCACCAGTCCATAAATGGATCATTTGGAGCTTGCATACTTTATCGACATTCTTAGGATCGACAAAACCCTCGGCTGCATCATATCTGCTCTTCCTTAAGATATCCGTTAAGGGCAGCTGTTTTGGCGTCCATCTGCCATATCTCATAATCATAGTATCGGCAATTGCTAACATGATTGGACGGACTTAAGCTTACGCTACGGAGAGAAAGTCTCATCGTAGTCAATCCCTTGAACTTGCCGATAACCCTTAGCGACAAGTCGAGCTTTATAGATGGTGACATTACCATCGCGTCCGTCTTCTTCTTAAAGATCCATTTGTTTTCTATCGCTCGCCGATCATCGAACAAGTCGGTCAAAGTCCACACTTTGTTTTCATACATGGATTCTATCTCGGTTTCATGGCTTCTAGCCATTTGTTGGAATCTGGGCCGCCATCGCTTCTTCATAGTTCGAAGGTTCACGTTGTCTAACAACATGATTTCGGGACAGGGTTGCCGTACCACTGCAGTGCGGGCGTGTCCTTAATGGACCCTGAGGTTCGATTAGCAACTAGATCCAAGTACCTTGATCATCATCATTAATTTCCTCTTCGGTTGGTGTAGGCATCACGGAACACTTTCTGAGCTGCACTACTATCTGTTCAAGAGGTAGTACTTCATCGAGTTCTACTTTCCTCCACTTACTTCTTTCGAGAGAAACTCTTTTCCGAAAGGATCCGTTCTTGGCAACAAAGATCTTGCCCTCGGATCTTAAGTAGAAGGTATACCCAATGGTTTCTTTAGGTATCCTATGAAGGCGCATTTTTCGACTTGGGTTCGAGCTTTTCGGGTTGAAGTTTCTTGACATAAGCATCGCATCCCCAAACTTTTAGAAAGCGATGACTTAGGTTTCTTCCCAAACCATAATTCATACGGTGTCGTCTCAACGGACTTAGGCGGTGCCCTATTTAAAGTGAATGTAGCTGTCTCTAGGCGTATCCCCAAAATGATAGCGGTAAATCGGAAAGAGACATCATAGACCGCACCATATCCAATAGAGTGCGATTCGACGTTCGGACACACCGTTCTGTTGAGGTGTTCGGTAGCGTTAGTTGTGAAACGATTCCACATTTTCTTAAGTGTGTACCAAATTCGTGACTTAAATATTCTCCTCCACGATCGATCGTAAGAATTTTATCTTTCGGTCACGTTGATTCTCTACTTCATTCTGAAATTCCTTGAACTTTTCAAAGGTCTCGGACTTGTGTTTCATCAAGTAGACATACCCATATCTACTCAAGTCATCTGTGAGAGTGAGAACATACGATATCCTCCATGAGCCTCAATTCTCATTGGACCGCTTTTACATCGGTATGTATGATTTCCAACAAGTTGGTTGCTCGCTCCATTGTTCGGAGAGCGGAGTCTTGGTCATCTTGCCCATGAGGCATGGTTAGCATGTGTCAAATGATTCATAATCTAAAGACTCCAAAGTCCATCGGCATGGAGCTTCTTCATCGCTTGACACCAATGTGACCAAGGCGGCGATGCCACAAGTATGTGGGACTATCGTTATCAACTTTACATCTTTTGGTATTCACGCTATAAACATGTGTAATACTAAACAAAAGATTCATTAAGAATAAACCATTGACCATCGAACATGACCATAAAACATATCTCTCATATAAATAGAACAACCATTATTCTCGGTTTAAATGAGTAGCCATCTCGCATTAAGCGAGATCCGGATACAATATTCATGCTCAAACTTGGCACCAAATAACAATTATTAAGGTTCATAACTAATCCGTAGGTAAATGAAGAGGTAGCGTGCCGCGGCGATCACATCGACTCTGGAACCATTCCGGGCGCGCCGTCACCTCGTCCTTTGCGATCTCCGCTTATTCGCAGCTCTGCTGTGAGTTACAAATATGAACAGCGGCACGGTATCAAATACCAGGAGTTACTCAGTCTTGGTAAAGTACACATCAATTACATGTATATCAAATATACCTTTGGTGTTGCGGCCTTCTTGTCCGCTAAGTATTTGGGGCAGTTCCGCTTCGGTGACCCCTCCTTGCAATAAAAGCACTCGGTCTCGGGCTTGGGTCCATTCTTTGACTTCTTCGGCAACTTGCTTGCAGGCGGCAGCAACCTCCTTGCCGTCCTTCTTGAAGTTCTTCTTGCCCTTGCCCTTCTTGAACTTAGTGGTCTTATTGACCATCAACACTTGATGTTCTTTCTTGATTTCAACCTCGGTGACTTGACATAGAGAACACTTGAGAATGGTCTTTACCATCCCTGCATGTTGTAGTTCATCACAAAGCTCTTGTAGCTTGGTGGGGCAGCTGGAGGATTCTGTCAATGACCGCCTCATCGGGGAGGTTAATATTCATTTGGGTCATACGGTTGTGCAGCCAGACATCTTGAGAATGTGCTCCTTGTGAACTATTTTCCTCCATCTTACAACTATAGAACTTGTCGGAGATGTCATATCTCTCGACCGGGCGTGAGCTTGGAAAACAAGTTTCAGCTCCTCGAACATCTCATATGCTCCGTGATGCTCAAAAGCGCTTTTGGAGCCCGGTTCTAAGCTGTAAAGCATGCGCCTTGAGCGAGGAGTAATCATCGGCCTGAGACTGCCAAGCATTCATAATGTCTTGGTTCTTTGGAGACAGGGCGTCACCTAGCGGTCCTTCTAGGACATATTGTTTCTGGCAGCTATGAGGATGATCCTCAAGTTAGGACCCGGTCCGTATAGTTCTTGCCGTCATCTTTCAACTTGGTTTTCTCTAGGAGCAGCGTTGAAGTTCAAGTTGACATGGCGTTGGCCATTTGATCTACAAGACATATCATTCAAAAGTTTTAGACTAAGTTCATGATAATTAAGTTCATCTAATCAAATTATTTAAATGAACTCCCACTCAGATTAGACATCCCTCTAGTCATCTAAGTGTTACGATCCGAGTCGACTAGGCGTGTCCGATCATCACGTGAGGCGGACTAGTCATCATCGGTGAACATTCTCATGTTGATCGTATCTTCTATCGACTCGTGTTCGACCTTCGGTCTCCGTGTTCGAGGCCATGTCTGTACATGCTAGGCTCGTCAAGTAAACCCTAAGTGTTTTCGGCGTGTGTAAATCTGTCTTACACCGTTGTATGTGAGCGTAAGAATCCATCACACCCGATCATCACGTGGTGCTTAGAAGCGACGAACTTTAACAGCGGTGCACGATTAGAAACACTTCTTGAAATTGTTGTAAGGATCATCTTATTTACTACCGTCGTTCTAAGTAAACAAGATGTATTAACATAATAAACATCACATGCAATTATATAGTAGTGACATGATATGGCCAATATCATAAAGCTCCATTGATCTCCATCTTGAGGCTCCATGATCATCTTGTCACGGCATGACACCATGATCTCCATCATCATGATCTCCATCATTGTGCCTCCATGAAGTTGTCCGCCAGCGACTACTTCTACTTCTATGGCTAGCGTTTAGCAATAAAGTAAAGTAAGTTACATGGCGTTCTTCAATGACATGAGTCATACAAAATAAAGACAACTCCTATGGCTCCTGCGGTTGTCATACTCATCGACATGCAAGTCGTGATTCCTATTACAAGAACATGATCTCATACATCACAATATGTCATTCATCATTCATCACAACTTGGCCATATCACATCACATGACAATTGCTGCAAAAACAAGTTAGGCGTCCTCTAATTGTTGTTGCATCTTTTCGTGGCTGCAATTGGGTTCTAGCAAAGCGTTTTCTTACCTACAAAATAACCTGGCGTGATCTTGTCAACTTCTATTTACCCTTCATAAGGACCCTTTTCGCCGAATCCGCTCCAACTAAAGTAGGAGAGGCGGACACCGCCAGCCACCTTATGCAACTAGTGCATGTTAGTCGGTGGAACCGGTCTCACGTAAGCGTGCGTGTAAGGTTGGTCGGGCGCTTCATCCCACAATACCGCGGAAGCAAGATAAGACTAGTAGCGGCAAGTAAATTGACAAGATCCACGCCCACAACTAATTGTGTTCTACTCGTGCAAAGAGAACTACGCATAGACCTAGCTCATGATGCCTTTGTTGGGGAGCGTTGCAGAAAATTAAAAATTTTCCTACGGTTTCACCAAGATCCATCTATGAGTTCTACTAAACAACGAGTCATGAGAGAGTTTGCATCTACATACCACTTGTAGATCGAGTGCGGAGGCGTTCGAGGGTGGTGATGATGAAGGCGTTCCCAGCGTGATTCCGATCACCGATGACCAAGTGCTGAGCGGACAGCACCTCCGCGTTCAACACTGCGTGCGGGACGGCGTCTCTCGCCGTCTTGATCCAGCAAGGAGGAAGGAGAGGTTGAGAAGACAACTCAATGGCAGCTGACGGCGTGATGCGGATGGAGTGTTGTTCTCCGGCGAGGCCGCCAAGCTTATGCGGAGGAGGAGGTGTTGGGGAGGGAGGGGCTGCGCCTTCAATGGTGTGCAGCCCTCCTCCACCCCTCTATTTATAGGGGAAGGGAGGAGGGCGGCCCCTCTAGATGCATCTAGAGGCGGCTGACCAAGGAGGGCTTGCCCCCAAGCAGGGCGCCCTTTAGGGTTCCCCCTCAACCCCTAGGCGCATGGGCCAGGGAGGGTGCGCCCAGCCACTGGGGCTGGCTGCCTCCCACAGCCCAAGTGGCCCCGAAAGGTGGCCCCTCCGGTGGTCCTCCGGAACCTTTCGGTGGACCCTCCATATACCGATATGACCGAAACTTTTCGGTGTCCGTTTGACGACTTCCCATATATAAATCTTTACCTCCGGACCATTCGGAACTCCTCGTGACGTCGGGATCTCATCAGGGACTCGAACAACATTCGGTAATCACATACAAGTCTTCCTATTAACCTAAGCGTCACGAACCTTAAGTGTGTAGACCCTACGGGTTGGGAGACATCTTGAGACATGACCAGGGCGCTCTCGGTCAATAACCAACAGCGGGATCTGGATACCCATGTTGGCTCCCATGCTCCTCGATGATGTCATCGGATGAACCACGATGTCTAGGGTTCAAGCAACCCGTATTCTATTCCCTTTGTCAGACGGTATGTTACTTGCGAGACTTCGATCGTCGGTATCCCAATACCTCGTTTAGTCTCGTTACCGGCAAGTCACTTTACCGTACCGTAATGCATGATCCGTGACCGGACACTTGATCACTTTGAGCTCATTATGATGATGCATTACCGAGTGGGCGGTGATACCTCTCCGTCATGCGGAGTGACAAATCCTGTCTCGATCCGTGTCAACCCAGCAGACACTTTCGGAGATACCTATAATGCACCTTTATAGTCACCCGATTACGTTGTGGCGTTTGGTACACCAAAGCATTCCTCGGTGTCCAGGAGTTACGATCTCACGGTCTAAGGAAGAGATACTTGACATTGGAAAAGCTCTAGCAAAGCGAACTACGATCTTTGTGCTATGCTTAGGATTGGGTCTTGTCCATCACGTCATTCTCCTAATGGCGTGATCCGTTATCAATGACATCGATGTCCATAGTCGAGAAACCATGACTATCTGTTGACCAACGAGCTAGTCTACTAGAGGCTTACTAGGGGCGTATTGTAGTCTATGTATTCACGTGTATTACGATTTCCGGATAATACAGTTATAGCATGAATAAAGACAATTATCATGAACAAGGAAATATAATAATAATGCTTTTATTATTGCCTCTAGGGCATATTTCCAACAGCTCACACTGTAGTCCGGCGAGGGCGATCTTCGCTTCGTCGGCGGGTCCTTGAATCGTCGGATATGGATTCTCTTCCGACCTCCTCCACCCTCATGGCAGCAGCGTCGGTGGGATCGGAGGGACCCATCAGGGAGGAGGCCACTGAAGATGCCCTGAGGCAACCTCCCGGACTTTGCACGGACTCGGCACGGAACCTGCGGTGGTTCGGAGTCGTGAGTGGCCGCCGTAGAAGGGCAAGACTGTGACACCGTGCCTCCGTCAACCGGAGGCACGGATAACTTCTGCCAGGCGCTCATGCCCTTCCATCAAAGAAGAACACCGCACTATCATGAGTGCGGTAATTGAAGGATTGACTCACCAAAGCGGGCTGACGAAAACTGCCGCAGCCTTCCAACAGGCTTTGAGTAGAATTTCAAGATGTGTAATATAATACCGCATAGAGCGGTAGCCCACGATGCTCGGTTCGGTGTTGAGAAGAAAAGCGGATGAGGATCGAAAAAGATATCTGTGAGAGTCTAAAAATATGTCAATATGGGGTTGCAGGCTTGCTTGCTGCTGACCTCTGCCTTGGCTGCGAAGGTCAATGCTGTGAAGCAAAGCCTCAAGCGGTCCGAAGCGAGCTCGGCCGTGCCAAAGAACAACTTCGAGGACAAGGAAGGTGAGTAACACCTTATTAAAGTTGTACCTTTGAGAAAAGGATTTGGTTGCAAGAGAAATAACAAGGATAATGTGGGTACTACAGGGGCCACAAGCAGTTGGCGACCACGAAGGAGGCGGTGTCATGACCCGAACACAATCTGACATGGGAGTGGCCAGCGAGAAAAGCAGGAGGCCGGGTGGCGGAGGTGCAGCAAGATCTCGAGGCTCGTGGAAAAACATGAGAGTTTGGAGGCGCGACTCAAAGACTCGAGTCGAGCTTGCATCGGCTCTTGAGAGTGCCAAAAGCCGCTAAGGCGAAGCCCTAAGGCCCTCCGAAATCGAGGCGTTTAAGAAGATAGCGGCAGGTAAGGCATTTTTCATGCAAAGCAAGCATGTGAATGTGAATTATCTATTACTTACCCGAATTGAGCTCTCGGGGCATTGCAGATCTGCCCATGGCGTGTCCGATCTGCCGCGTTCTCTACGGGCGAGGAGGGAGCTCGGCGGAGAAGGTCTTACGGTCTCAATATCTTGAGGCGGACATCGGTGCCTTAGCGACCAGTGAAGCAGCTGGTCGAGCTCCTAAAGCGGCGAACAGGCCATGAAGGCCCTTATAGTTGGTGTGGCCCACGGAGGCCATGCACAGGGCTACTTCGACCTGGTCACGGCGGCTGGTGGATCGTGTCCACAGGTTGAAGTCGTCAAGCATTCGCTTTGCATTGAAGGTGCCGTCGGGCCTTACTGCGTGCAAAAGTGCCTTTGAGGCGAGGATGGATCTTTGAGAAGCTTGTGACAGACGGCGCCACCAAAGGGCAAGGAGCATGCGCCGAAATGTATTATAAGAGTGTCTGAAGGGTGCCGCATGATTGCGGGTGAGTGCTCAAAGATGTAATATTTGAGTAGACTCGCACTTTGTTATTCGTCGCTGAAAACTTTGTTCATATCGCTAAGCAAGCTTATTGATTTAAAATATTACCTTATATGCGGCCGTTTATCAAATCGAGAGATGGCAAGTCGTTGGCCAGCCCCCATACCCACAGTGTTGGGGTGTTCGGGATAAACTTGGCGCTCTTGTTCCCATTTTGGGTCCATCTGAGGGGCGCTCAACACAGCGAGCGAGGCAGCCGGACTTATAATGCTTGAACACTCTCGCTTAGCCATAGAATTCTATAATTTTAAATTTAGTGAAGCCCCTAGTGTTCGGAAGACCGAGTTGAGGCGCTATCACGCTGGGCACGCAAAGCCGGTTCTTCGCTCTAAGCGGCGTAAGTCTTTAGGGACTCGAAAAACCTCTCGAACAGCGACCAGCTCTCGCCTTATCATGGCGGTCAGTTTTAGCTTTCTCCACTAAAGCGCTCGCCCAGCTCAACGAGGTGCAATCGAAGTGGTTCTCCCGGTGCTA